>JARKIC010000685.1:0-212236 GCA_029378375.1 Mycena olivaceomarginata | reverse complement strand
AGTTCACTATCGATGCCGTTGCCGGCGCTCTCCATTACACGAACACATCCCTTGCTGTGACGCCTTTCGGTGCGTAATTGCGCTCTCCATTTATTTATATCGAACATTAATTTCATTGTGATACTTGAGGTCTGACGCCAGCGAACGCTTCGCTCTACTGGGGCGACGAAATCGTCATCTCCTCCGACGGGCTCACCCTGTACGCCAGCACACGCTCTCGGGGTGCAGACTTCCCTGGATACATCTCCGCCTGGTCGTTGGCCGCCGACGGCTCGCTTGCCGACACGCTCTTCACAGTGCCCACCCCCGAGGCGGGCGGGACGAGTAACATCCTCAGCGTCTCGCCGTGGGCCGACGCGAGCAAGGACATGATCATACTGACGGACCAGGATACCGACTTTGTCGCACTGTACGAGCTGCTGCAGGGCCAGGAGCTAGTGCTGTTGGACCGCGTCAAGTGAGTGGAATACAGCATTTGAGCTTGTTTCCGTCTTCTGGCGCGCTTTTTTTTTTTCGAATGGTCGCTGATGCACGGTTTTGCGCAGCATCACCGGTACGAACTGCTGTTCTGGGTCGGTGTGGCTGGACTAGCTGGACAGAAGTCGGTGAAGCCAAAAGCCATACAAATTTAAGCTTGCTCCAGTGTTGTACGCATACTTATGAACGAACTTTTCCCAGCCTACAGTTCTCTGAGAAAACCGATTGCAAGGCAATCGCCGCTGGTAGGTTACTGTACTATTTCGACCGTAGGTTCAGGTCACAGGGTCACAAGCCCGGTGAACTGAACCTATTTATTTTGGTCACAGGTCACCGGAGGGTCTGAACCAAGTGCCATTTCAGCTTCTCCAGACGCAAAAATTACAAAAATTCTTCGGCCCCATGCGCTTTTGAGGAGGGATAAAATAGTAGCTTCGTATCTGCACAAATTGCTACTTCCATGTGTTTCGGACTCAATTTCAGCAAGTTTGAACAGTTGAACCAAGGAAATTTGAACTTAGAAAAAATTTAGTCTCTGTTACAGACCAGTCCTCGGTGGAATGCGGGCTAATAACTACCTGGACCCCGCTGCGCATGCCGTGGTTCCCTTTTATCGAGAGATGTTTACATTTGGTAAGTACGACCTTTATATCATGCATGTAACCCCTCACAATCTGGTCACAGCGAGAATTGTGGTCGTTCGTTTCGCTCAACTCTATCTCACGGTTGCAATGGCGCCGGATGAGTTCAGCCTGGTATTTATTCGGGACTGCTTGTTATTCAATTGGTGAGACATACCGCACATACCACATCCCATAGCTGCGCTGACTATGTCTTCAGGTGATGGGAGTGGTAACTACCGTTTTTTAGTAGGCCTACATCCTGGATCCATGAGATACCTCGTTGCTGAGTTTTACCACTAGCGTTGTGCTGCCTTCCATAGAAATTATTCTATCTTCTACTTTACGGAGTCTGGCTCAGCCCAAATAACCATTCCCAGAGGTATTCACGTTATTAACAACCGCCAATTATTGTTCTCGGGCATGAATTCAGAATTTGGGCAGACCTTTGCGAGATGCGTTCACCCCTTCTTGACGCGGAAGGAAGTGCAACGACTGCCAACATTTTCCGAGTTCTTTATTGTGCCTCGGAAGACTCCAGGTGGATGGTCAGGGTAAATGGTCCATTACCCAGCATTCTAGCTAGGTTCTTATATCTATCGTAGTCCCTATCAAGCCTCGGGTTCATATCGTACACCCACCTCCAGGGGTGGCTGAAGGAGGACAACATCGACATTTGCGAAGTACTCAAATCGTTGTTCCAAATCGACTCGTACAAGCGAGATATTCAAAGTGTCCCGGAGGACCAGGCCTTTGCAGTTCTGAACCTTATACAATCCGTGTGGTAGCTGTCCTCCCGATTACCTTCTACTTACGGTTCTCAGATTCTGGATTCTGGCCTTCCGAATGAGAGAGGGATCAAGAACGACACAGTATTATGCGACGTACTCACCGGTGTCGAAGTGCTAGTTGACCCTAGCGGGGTTCGTGGGACCGGGTCGGTGATCTGAATACGGGTCGGAGGCCTGAAGCAGGCAAAGAGGGAGAAGGCCGGGGGCGTCGCTCGAGGGGTGGAGTAAGAAAGGTGGTGAGAATTGGAGTAAAAGAGGGAAGATTTGTGTCGTAGCTGCTCGATGGATATAACTCGTATAAATCGTACTCGGGAGGCTTGATAGCCCACTGGCGACGTTCCGGGGAGGATAGGTCGAATCCGTTCGCTGGGACTCTAGGCACGAGCCCTACACTGGTCGCGATGGTGGTGGTTTCGGGTTAAGATTGCACGATCGCCCCTATGTACGTACACAGTAATAAACTGTACACGACTAGGAACAATAACGTAGCAAAGGGGAAATAGGGAAATGAGGGAATACCTACGTGCTGGTCAACCATCCCTTCCACACCGGCTGCTGCGTCTTTTGGCGGACTTGCTGAAGATTCTCCCGGAGAAACTTCAGGTTCATGATGTACTCTTGCTGAAAGACCGTCCTGGAAATTACGGTGGCTTTGCTGACATCTACTGCGGACAATATACCAACGACCATGGGAAGCAAGTAGAGGTCGCCTTGAAAGCTTTGAAGATATTTCACGACCAATCCGACTCTGACCGGCGGATTCTCCACGAGATATTTGCAAAGGAAGCGCTGTCTTGGAGCTATCTGAGACGTTGAGTCCTGCATTCATATCTTACCGGTGTCGATCTGAGAATGTCCCATAGACGAAAACATCGTACCTTTCTTTGGTGTTGACTAGCCTCAACATTTCCGGGTCAGACCATGGCAATGGTATCACAGTGGATGGCTCAGGGAAGTATCTTGTCGTATATGACAGACAACTCTTCACGTTCCGACCACGCGATCCATTTGTGCGCCTATTTTTCGTCTGGACTCGATGTCGGAATTGATTAGCCTGGACCCGGGGTAGATCCACGACATCATAATGGGTGTTTCCTACCTCCACACAGTCAATATTGTTCATGGAGATCTCTATGGTGTGAGTGTTGTTCATCCTGGCCACAATTTGTTCATCCCCGTTTTCTGGACCAGCGCAATATTCTCGTCAGTGCGTAACCGACTTTGAGCTTGCCGCGTTTATTGAGCCAGAGCGAACCTCGCAGCAGACACGTGAACGCCCAGACGTCGGATTCGATGGTGCTGCAGAACGAAAGGTCGGGGCTAAATACGTTTAGGAGTAGGAGGTCAGGCGCCATCCACCACGTTGACCCGCCGTGAGTAGAGCTTTTAATTGAGGTCTCCAGCTTATCCTGTTCCTCTTCCTTCTCGATTAATCTCTTCTCTTTTGGGCAGATCTGGACCGAGGGAACCATTCCATTTGCTCACATGTCAGACGGCGCCCTGGTCATGGGTTTTAGCACTCCTGAAACCGATCAAGAACCCAACCAATAATGCCGTACACTTCGAGGCCCTTTGACAAGGGCGGACGAGTCATGCCTCAGCGCCTCTGGGTGCTGGTGCAGTCGTGCTGGAGGCGCGATTTTTCCTCTTGGCTGACGGTTCAAGTCATCACGGATGTGGTCTCTGAGATGAGAGGGCACGGCATCCGCTGAGTAGCGCCAGCAGGAGACTCAACTGTACACAAAGATGGAAATGCTCTGAGCTCGTCTCCTTTGGCTCATCCTATCCGGGACGGCTTTTGGTCTCCAGAGACAGAAAACTCAGACAATCAGTTGCACTGCATCCTCGATAAATGTAATAAGTATGTCGGCGGGATCGACCAGGGGCATACATTGCTACGATGAGATTGAACTCTTGTACGCTCACGAGAGCTTCAGTGATCGGCTTTGTGTAACTATAAAACCACGACTCATGTGTACAGTAACGACGAGGCTCAGCAAAATCGAACCGTGAGAATGCATCACGTGCTATACATCAATCCAACCAGAATTCTTTCGTCTGATTCAGAGTTTGCCGAGGGATTTTAAAGAATCATCTCAGAATGGTGGGTAATACAGCGAATATTAGAAGAAGTAGAGAAGAGTGATTTTTATTCACTCCAGTTCAATTATTGAGGCACCGCTCGGGGAAACCGCCAAGTTATCGATTCATGCTGTCCAGGGTGGCTGCGGGCTCGAAGCTGTGCGATGAATTTTCGAGAGCAAGACTGCGAGCATTCAAGCAGTGTTCCGCTCCCAATTTCAGAGTGTCAGGTTCCGTAGACCCTCAAACCAGACTGGGATATCCAGCAGTCGCTCAGGTGACGGGAAGGAAGCCAGAACCGTGGTCACTGGTAGCTCAAACCGGAAGGGCCCGATGCCAGGTGGACGGAGACTCAATCAAATATGGTCCGGATGCTATCCCAGTGATCCTCTTTGGCATCCTCATCGAGCTGCTTCCACTGGGGGGCATAGTATCTGAGACAACTGAGATTAAGAAGCTGAACTCGGCCATTTTCGTCCATTGCAATGCGGTAGAGGTCCACCAGATATCCGTGAATCATAGAGGCTGCCTGAAGCTTTGCCAAGGTGGTGAAGACAGCCGTACGATCAATCTGTCAATCGAAAGTAATGAGACAAAGTGGTGAAGAAACAAACACAACGACTCACCTCTAGGAGAGGACGTGACAAGCGGGAATGCTCGACCAGGGTCCCAAATAGAAGATCACCGATGAAAATGTGGGCGACAAGTGGATATGTGAGATCCAGATCACGAACGAGTAGGGCGTTTAAAGCTCTTGTCCTCATGTTATCAATCTTAGGGACAAATCTGATAGACTGGTTTGTGTTTCCATTTCCGACACCCCACCGCATTCACCGAATTTCCTCTCGTGTCGGCGTCTCTACCCCCCCTATCTTTCTCCTCTATATCGGCTCTTATGTCGGAAAAATCCAATTTGAATGACACGCCCGGACATGGGCATGCCAGGTCGTGCCAGTCCATCAGGTCTTTTGGGGGTTGAAAAGGGTCAGAAAACCCGGATTATGGCTGGTCAGCCTGACCGACTGCCGACTGACGAAGGCTGACAAGGGCTGACCAGGAGATCCCAGCAAAAATTGTAAAACTACTACGCCCTCCTGGGCGCCGCTCACTCACTATTTCTAAGCTACTAGATCCTTACTTATACCATTCCTATCATTTTGAATTAACACCACAACTACTAACTACTAACTTAATAACTAATGCTACAACGGAGATACATGCTACAGAACTATGCTCAAGGTGGAAGGCCATGACTTCAGTTATATACCATGCTCAGGCCACCGGTTGGCTCCAGAAGTTTGGTGAATGGTTGTCTTTCAAACGTTTCTGTCCCATTATTTCAACCCAGTCCCGCACTGTAGGTGATTTATGTTGGTTTTTATACACCTCATCATGATTTTTTCATCCTCGGAGAGGGGGGACCTGACGAAGGCTGACCAGGACCTGACACATTCTGATATGCCTCCCCGCCAAACCTGATCACCCCTTCTCAGTCCTGATATGTTGGTCAGGTCTCTTTAGGACCCGATCAGTTAAATTGGATTTTTCCGACATATTGACCTATCCTGTAGCTATCTTGCAATCCCTGACATCCGTCGAATATACCGCTGCTTGTTCCTGCTTGGGACCTCCGCAGTAATACATCCTTCCTTCCGCTTGTGGCTCGAACTTACTGTGTGACCTAATTTCCAACAGTTTGAGCACGGATCAACCATCAATGTTGCATACACACCGTCATAAGCGAGTTGACGATTGACATTTTCGTCCTCTGCAAGGTGGACCCGCAGACCAACCTCGAACCGGACAGGGATGGCAAGTAATCGCAGAGGCGATGGGGTCCTCGCAAGAACTGTAGAGGCTACCTTCTTAAATTGGGGGGGCACCTGGGAATCCGGAGGGCACATGGCGATCCAGTCAAATAATTTACGGATGTTGCCCCAGTGCTCGGTTTGCGCGTCCTTCTCAAGTAGTTTCTGTTGATGCGGGGCATGGTACCTAAGGGCATGGAGGTCGAGAAGGCGAAATTGTCCATTTCCATCTATCGCTATGTGCCAAGGGTCTAGCAGATATCCATGGAGCATAAAGGATCTCTCCAGCTTCGCTAAGGCTGTGAAGACAATAGTCCGATCCGTCTGCCAATTTGGAAGTGGTGAGTACAACACCGAGGAAATGAACAACGTGCTTACCACTCGGACGGGTCGCGATGAACTGGAGGACTCCGTCAAGATTCCACATAGAAGATCGCCAATAAAAAGATGGGCAACAACCTCGTAGCTGATATTCATACCCCATACAGCCTTTAAACCTCTTGTTTCACGCTCGATGACTCTCAGGGAGAGGTCTGACGGACAAGTTTGAGCATGGAGTGACCATTCTGCTTGCACATACTGTCAGAAGCCAGTTGTATATCGACTTCTTTGCCTTTCCAGTACCCTCGGCCGTGCCCCTCGGCACAAAACCACAGTCCCGTTATTTCGATCTCCGACAGATCGATGCGCGGAGCCCACAAGAAGTCGCAAGGAATGCGATAGCGCTCCGTTGGTCTCTGGATAATACACCGTCCGGATGGCCGGTCAATCATGTAGGCCCACATGTTATCACTTTCAAAGTCAATAGTGTCGAGAAGGTTTTGCTGGTATCAAGCCAGTAAGATGCTGAATCTGATAACGATGAGGTGTCGCACACAACTTTCTCGAGCCACGCGTTTGTGGATCTATCTTTGAGGTAGTCCGGTTCGAGTTCTGGGGAAAACCCAATAGCTTCAACCACAACGAGTTTCCGGTACAGGAAATTCCACAGTATCATCAGGTCGTTGCCACCGACACTCGTTGTCCGTCCTGAACACAAGATTTTAGTGGCATGGCTAGTTTCCAGGATTCAGATACGTACTGAGAAATGCAGTTATATTCCTGTAAAGTGCATGGTGTCGTTGTGGGGAGTGGCAAAGAAAGCAGCGCCCACACGCGCCCACGATTCATGTCGTCCAGTTGATCCCAGCGGGCCGCGGGCCGATGTTGCTTACGCAATAACAGATCACCTACTGTGGAATTTCATTCAATTCGGCGGTCACGCGTCACGCACCCCCTGTGCCGCGATGAATTTTGGTCTCGGTCACGGGTCACGGTGCCCAGTGCCGAATGTAAAATGCATGACACTGGGGCCAAATCTCCCTTGGAGGTGCAAAAAAGGCAGAATTTTCGTAATTTTTCGTCATGAATGCCGAATTTTTGGAGGTGTCATGCCAAAATTTGTTGGTTGCCGAAGTGCCGAATTGGTATTTTGGGTCACGGGTCACAACCCGTGCCGAATTGAATGAAATTCAACAGTATTTGCACCATCGTCCAGAGAATTGAAAGGAAGCAAATACTTATATAATCAAAATAGCGGGAGGAGGATGGGCCAGCCCTGTTTTCTTACTATTTGGTGGATATACTATTTGGTGGATATTCACAAACAGAACTTGTTCTGTATGTGCCTATTTGGGGGGAGTCTGAGGGGGGAGGACCGAGAATGTCCGCCTTTGGCGGCACATGACTTGCATTTATTACCATTTGGAGCTATGAACCAAATAAGGTACAGCAAAGTAACACTGCTTCAGCTCCAACCATGCCACGGCTGTTTGAAGCTTCATATCCACATCCTCTAAAATCATGTAAATAATACAGGGGATGTAAGAAAGAATATGGAAGCTTTCTATGTACTCAGAATTTCAAAACAAGCTTGGTACTTCTCGGGACTCAGATAACATGGTGTGGTCTGCCATCTACCACCAAGTTGGCATTGTTCAGCTTGTCTATGACACTCCTGCCCCTTACCTTCTGTGCTTGGACTCCTGGAGTACTCAAGGCACCTCTCCACTCCTCTTTTGTGCTTTCAGCCTAGGCTCGAATCCAGCCTGTCTTCGAAAGAGCAATCTGTCGAAGACAGGCTGGTCGATCTGAGTTTGAAATCCCATGACGCGCGACTTACTATATTGGGTGATTGTGTAATACAGTCGCGGTCCGCTTGTAACACCTGTAAACAACGCGTTGCTTTGCTTCCTACTACGGTTTACGACCCACGACGGACTCTATGCTACACCCTATCGATAATGGATCCAATTAAACCTTCAAAAGACCTAGAAATCAAGGAACTACTAGCCAATACCCACCAACGCACTCTGCCCGAGCTACGCTTTCTTGCATATGACCTTCTCCCTTCCGATACGCTACCGCACGCCTATTTGGATTCTTTGAGCGATCTCCACGCCACCATAGCTCTGAAGGCTTGTCTCCTCGTATATTTTTCCAGTCAACGACGCGTTGTTCCTCGACAATTCCAGCTAGAAGCCAGCATCGCACTTTCAGACGGCCGTGATGTCGTTGTGGACTCCGGTACTGGATCCGGCAAAACACTTTGCCAGATTATCCCCAATCTACTCTATCCTAATACCACATCTGTTACGGTCTCTCCTTTGAAACGGTTACAAATAGTACAAGTAAGCATTACTTCCTCCAATTCTTTTGCCGACTCATGTAAGGATTTGTTTCAGGCCGCGGAATTCGAGCGGTGGGGAGTCAAGACCGTCTGTATCAATGAGGATACCCCTAACGACCCCGAACTATGGAATGTGCGTAGCCGAAAATCTCCCACCTTCGTTTTCTGATCTGTGTGGGCAGACAATCCGTAATGGCGGCTTCCAACACTTGATTGTCCAGCCTGAACAGCTCAAGATGTTCCAAGGCCACCTCCCCCGTCTTGCTCGCATTCTCAGTATCCCGCAGTTTGCCAAAACAATAGCGCGAGTGCACATCGATGAAGTACACAATCATGTTCTTGCCGGTCTTCCTCACTATGGTCTCCCTGCTTTCCGTCCTGCCTGGGGCTCGTTGAACGAGTTCCGACTCCGCCTGCCCAAAGGTGTTCCCTTCCAGGCTCTATCTGGAACATTGCCGCCTCATATAAAGACTGCGGTCATGGACCATCTCAACTTCAATCCCACGAAGTTTCTATCGTTGAAGCTGTGCTCTAATCGACCCAACATAATTTATGCTACACATCGGATCGTTGGCTCCCTCTCGGATTTCCACAATCTCAACTTCCTCGTCGGTAATCCGTTCACATTCGTCCGCAAAGTCGTAGTGTTCCACGATGATACCCATCAATGTACCGATGCCGCAAGCTATGTGGACAAGCTGCTCCCAGTTCATCTCCAAAACTCGGGCCTCGTTCGTCACTATCACGGCGGAATGTCGAAAGACTATCTCACCAAGGTCTTCGACGATTTTTCTGACCCTAATGGCACTTGTAAAATTCTTCATGCTACTGAAGGCGCATCCACTGTGAGATTTCCTCATCTTACAACTCGTTCTATCTTGATGACAGAGTTTAGGGACTCGATGTTCCCGATATCGACGCCGTCATTGACTATGGCTGTCCACAGAAGAAACCGACCTCTCAACAGCGGGCAGGGAGGGCCGGAAGGCGAGGGAAGGTCGCGGTTTACCTGGTAATGGCTGAACCATGGGTTTACACGGCGTCCCTCGATGCTGTCGATCCGAATGGCACAGATCCTGACCGCCCAATATCAGGCCGTCTTGTCAAAGATGCTAAAAAACCGCAGCGCGCTGGACTGGCCATGATTCTATATGTGCGATCGACGGTGTGCCTTCGAGAGATGATTCGTCGATATCTAGCGGATAATTCTCCAGAGGGTACGTGTTTCCGTATGCCTCCAATATTTTTGAGCCAGTTCAAAGAATTCGCACAGCGCTTGTAATCTCTACCGAGTGGTGTTGTGACTTGAACCACCCGGGCCACCCTTCGAAGAAGTTCGACAAGCGTACTTTCTTCCCTGGTCGATTCATCTACTCTGGCGACAATGGTGCTATTTACGCCGGTGATCACGATGAAACAGACCGTGTTTGGTTGAATCCCCCCAAGGGCAAGAAGAGGAAAGCGAAAGGGCTTCCAAACCGGAAATTTTCTGACCGAGACGAGCTCGAGCATCGTTTGCAGCTATGGCTCGAGACTGCGCATTCATCCGATCCACTTCGCTCTGTCCGCCCCCCAACTTTTATTCTCCCTCCGAAATCAATCAAGGCTCTCGCTACTGTCCATCCCACACGAATTCAATCGATTTCGCAAGTAGTTTCCACGATCCAGGAGACCCAAGAGTGGGAGGAGGAGTGGGGGGGCAAAGTTTTCGCCATAATCTCTACCTACGACCTCGAGCTAATCTCGGCATCCGCTGCAGCTGCGCGCGACATAACCATCAAGCACCCAAAGACCCGTCGAACACACAACGAGAGCGATGACGAATTTGTCCACGATACAGCCGCTTCCCGACGGAATGCGCCACTCATTGAAGTATCCACTAATTTGCGTAGAAGTGCGAGATTTCAGACTCGAGTTAACACTAGCAAAGAGGTAGATAATTAGTGTACAGTCGAGTAATTTTAATAGTATCATTCGTCTGGAAGTCGTGCCGTGCTGAAACTCATTATGGGAACTTCATCTTCGTCATCCTCAAACAGATGCCCTTCTATCATCGCCATAATCTTCTTGTTGAAAGTTCCTAGCGTCGAAGATCGTAGTTTTGCTTCCCCGATGACCAAAATATTCTTGGTGAGTTTCCGTCCCGGTGTAACTGACCTTCCGGGCTGTAGCTGCTGCAGCTGCTCTTCGGCAATCTTTCGTTGAACTCGCCAAACCAGGTGGGACGTGTCCGGTGTAGTGTGCCCAGTATTCTGATATGCAGCATCGAGAGCAGCGGCAACTTTCTTCTTCACTCGTTGGAGGTGAACAATGGCGGCGGAAATATTGCCAAGGCGATCCCAGGTGGAATTGAGTCCCTTGGCTTGGAGCAGGATCTTGAACGACTGGATGAATGGAAGACGGACACACAAATGGAAGTAAATCACCTTCAAATATCCGATTAGATGCTTGATGTTGAGATCCATCGGCATGCAATGCCCAGCACCGAGGCCCGAAATGCAAATAATCATGTTGTCCCGCATGATATTCCTGCCAACACAATCAGTACTGCCCGTAACGGGAGGGAATAAGTCTCATACGCGAACTCTGGTGTCCACACGTGTTTGAGGTTGTGGATGAAGTGCAAAATCTCGGTGCAATATTTATTGCAACCAGAACCGCGGAACATCATCGCTAGATGGGGGAGCATCACCTCGACACACCCAATATCGCCGTCTGAGATTGCATGGATCACCGCAGCGATGAACAATAAATCTCTGGCCAAAATTCGGAGATTCTGATGGGGAATGTTGTCAGATGGTTGAGCCGATTGTGGCGGTTGTTCAGGTTCGTCGTCAGTATCGCTAGATGAATCGCTGGACTCGGCGTCGGATGTCGGCGGTTTTTTGGGCTCCGCTGGTGGTACAGAACAAGAGGGGATTGGTGTCGCGTACTCAGTGAGGATGCGAGCAGCAATTTCCCGTAGTTTCTCCGGAGACGGCTTCGATTCTGCGAACAGCTGGAGGGATGCAAAGCCGCACTCCTGCAACCACGCATTGAGAAGCAGTCCGTCAAGAATTTGCATCAACGCCGCAAGGAGAGTATGGTAATCGGGCTGCTCATTCCCAAGGCGCACCTTCTCCATGAGGGAAAAGAAATACGACAAGCTGCCGACTTCATTGATCTTTCCACGATGTACGTGTAGGATGGCCCATACTAGGTTCAGGCAGAGATGGAACAGGCCAAATCCAAGCTGGAAAATCTCGCGGCGATTCCAGGCGTTGGTGTCCTTTGAGCGTAGGATCTGCGCTGACCTGATGCGTGCATTCGTGAGTTGATCGTGGAATCCAGGAATAACATATTCGCTGAGAGATTCCGACGTTCGCTTTAGTTGATTAAGATAGATGTCGTCATGGAAGAGGAGGTTTCCGCGAACTGTGGCTTCCTCAATCGTCGTCGCTCGCAGTGGACATAAAATGGTTTTATACCCCGTGGGGATACCACGTCGAACAGCGTGCTGAAGAGCGGGACTACGCTGCAACTCCTCGAAGGCTGGGAACAAAGGGGAACATGCGCTGAATCACAACGACAATGAGCTGATCGTGTAGAGAGCGGAGGTGGTCCAAAGTCGGCCTGATATCGCGGTTAAACTCGAGCCCTTTCGAAAGCTTGAAACGCTTCATGATCGGAGCAACCAGCATGTGCTCTGGAATTGCGTTCCGAAGCTTGTAGAGAACACCGAAAGTTCCGGAAGTAACTTTGGCAGGGCCGCCGGCGCCGCGCTGCTCGACAAATATTGAGCCACTGAGATTCATGTTGTCGTAGCAGAAGCCGTGGAGATAGGCGGCAAAATCAAGCGCCTTGAGCATGCAATGATTCGCCAGCGACTCGATCAAGCTCAGCACTGAGTCGTAGCAGATGGAAAGCCCGCAACGAAATAGGGCATCGATGGTCTGTCGAGCGCATCCAGTAGCCCAGAGAAACAATCCAAACTCGGCCTGGAAGGCGAGACACCGATTGGAGGATTGATACAATAGCTGCTGCGTCACAACTTGACACATCTGAAAGCCAATCAGCTTATCTGAATCGCAACTGGTGACATTTCTTACCTTTTCCGGCCGTTTCAACTTGTTGTTGGCTTTCGCAGTTGCCGTCTGAGCCGCAGTATGGAGGATTTGGGTGAGAAAAGGTGTGGTATCAATTTGTTCATCGAGGTTCCAATCCTCGATGAATGCTGGATCGACGACGCCAACTCCCTGCAATGTGGATCCCTTTCTCCTTGTTTTCATCTCCTCTGCAACGATCTCGCATGCGAAGTCGAGAATGTGGGATCGCAGACACTCGCGAAGCTTCGCTTTCCCGGAATAATCATCCATGATGACATGAAGTAACTCAGAGAGTTTCGTGCTGTCGTTGCGGTAAAGATTGCCGCGATAGCGATCATACGAAGCGTTCTGGGTGTCGAGAACTTGTATCAGAATGTCGACGGGAGAGATACGGTCCGTGCGCATGTCAGAAAGGATAGCGTCAATTTTCGTAAATGTGTTGGTGGTTCTCGGGCGGCGGGGCCGACGGGTAATTCTGAGACAGATTCCTGATCAAGTGACTCAAGCGAAGCGAATGGATCGATTTGGACTCCGGTGAAGGCATCATCCAGTGGGGAAGTATCGAGGGATGGTATCGGTGCGCTACCCGAGGGCCCGGGTCGAGCAGAACCACGAGGAATAATCAGAGGGGTTATAGGTGGCCTGAACCGAAGATCTGAGGTGTATGATGTACTCGGTGTATCGATGGAAAGTGTAGGGCCCGCTGAAAAAGAAATATTGGATGGTAGCGGGCTTTCACTAGACGCGGCGAAAACAGCCGTGCCAGGGATTGTATTGGGTTTATTTCGAGAGTATTGCTTTTTGGGTTGGGTCTTTAGAGCATCAGCTTGCTCTCGAAGGCTTTTTAGGCTGCCTTGGGCGTCCATGGGCAAGCTAACGACGATGGTAAAAGAAGCGACGCGTTGTTTACGGGTGTTACAAGCAGACCGCGACTGTATTACACAATCACCCAATATAGTAAGTCGCGCGTCATGGGATTTCAAACTCAGATCGACCGGTCTGTCTATCGACAGAATTCATAGACAGACCGGTCACTGGTCTACTTTCAGCCATGGGATTCAGGGGAAACTGACCAGCAGACCAATTGGGAACCCTCTGCCCAAAATTGTTGTGGGCAGACCAAAATTGGGTTCCAATGTGCATTGTTGACTACCCTCCTCGGATTCCATCACTAACTACTTATCCAAAACTGGCCATCCTCAGCTCAGTTTTCTCCACTTTTCTCTGGTTCTTGACTTGACCGGTAGCTGGAGTGGTGATATGTGACTTGGTGAGCTGGAACAAGGCTGGAAATATTATCCTGGGTTATAGTAGGCGCATGTGCCCACTCTCAATGATATCCTGTCTCTGAGAATCTATGTTCTTTCCACAAATGATGGTGTCCATGGCATGAGGAAGGGTGAAGTGGGGAAGGGTGCAGATGCAGAAGAAGGAGGGATGTTCTCAGGCGCAACAAACCCCCATGGTGAGTTGTAACTTGTGGCATGATGGGTGTTGTCAGGCTGCTGTCGGATTCTTGTCCAATGACAATGCCAAGCAGCTGCAGCAGTCCCAAGTAGACATTCAAAGTGTTGCCAGCGGCTCAGGTTCGTCTTTGCAATCATACCACCTGCCACTGCTCCTTCCTCTGAGTGCTCTGTACACATTCTCTGATACAGGGACACCTCCACCAATGCACCTTCCTACAACCATCACCTGCCTCCGTTTCCTCAATCTTACGGAAATCCTCCTCAATTCAATTACTATTCTGTTCGCACCCGTACAACCCTTCCCTGCTCTTGTTTTTAGTTACACCTTACACTTCTCAACAGTCTTTATGCTCCTTCACGCTATTTGCACTACCTCTTCCCTCAATGTCTGCGGCATCTTACACCATCTACATTAGATTTAATAAGTCTAGTAGTACCATGGTTTTATATTAGTTTACACTACCTACAGCATAATAAATCTCATGCATTTTGTGGATTCTTTAAAGCTTCCTTGTTCTTCAATCTGAATTGCTGAATGTTCGGCAGTCCGGCAACGATGACAACATTTTTGCAAAGGTGGGTAAAAGTATCAAATAAATGTACCTCTCACCGGCATCTTCACAGCTCCCTCCATGGGCCACAAATAAACCTCAAAATATTCAGACAAGGAAATCATACCTACGGCCTGAGTCGGCAAAAATCTTAGAACAATCTGAACCCAAATGCTTAAACAACGATTTTCTCAAAATCTTTTTGCAAAGGTGGGGCAATGATAATAACCGCTGCACCAATGTCAACAGCATCAAGCTCCGAGTCATGTAAACATCGGACAGACAACTTCATTACCGTTCCTGCGTGTCCTTAAAAATGTCGCAAAGTCTACGAAACTGTACAGTCTTGTGTGAATGACATGGATATAGGTCTGTTACAGTTTCTTGACAAGGGTTGAGACTTCTCATGTTGTATTCTCTCTGTATTTTTCACTCCTGGATCCTCAAATACATACTGTGCACCTGGGCAATAACATCGAACCTAATGGGTGACATCAAAACCACCAGCAAAGAAAAAGAATACAATGAACCATTCAGAAACCTCGCATTCACCCACACTACCCAGCTCCCGTTATTCACAGCTTCAAGAAGGATGTTGAGCACTGAACTTCATGGGGCTTGATACACGTTGAGGCAGCACTAAGAAAGACAATGTGGATAAAAAGGTATGAAAGATGAGGTTCACACACCATTGTGTATCAAGTTGCGCCGCACTGCGACACACATGTCCGGCTAGATCACAAACTCAACATCAGAACTTTGTAAATCATGGCCCCACTACAAAGACCAGAGACTTCTTGGAGCAATCTTCAACAACAACAGGAAGGAGCAAGGAAGAGGCAACCATCCACATGCTGACAACATGGTTGAACATCACATACACATTCAAGTCGTTCAGAAATTGGAATGTACTGAAGGATCAGGGAACTTCTGACAGCTCCTCAGGGCTCCTCGTGAACATTAAATAAACATACCCACATCTGTGAATGTTCAAAACTATCATAAACATTCAAAACTATCATCAATGTTCAAAGCCATCATAAATGTTATACTATATTGTTAACAATTTTCACGGCAAATCCAGTGGATAAATCCTCCATACACCAGACATTCTCATAATTTCAACTGTTACTCATCCTGTTTGTGACCCGCCGCTTGCCGGCTCTCTTACCATCATGTGTGTGGGGGATTGCCCGGGGTTAACAAGCGAGCGGAAGTCACGCCGGCGTTCGGGACCGAACGCCGATCTCTTCCTTGTCTCTTCCTCTTTGTCTCTCGCGTCTCAACGCGCGACATATATAAGCACCTGCGAGCTTTGTGGGGACCTCGGCGTCTCACACTGCGCTCACAGGTGGGTATTATTCTCTCTCTGGTTTCCCGCGTCTCACACTGCGCTCGCCGAGTCGCAGTTTACTTCCAATAGATAATTGTCGCACTCGATTTAATCTATCGCGTTCCACCCTTCCCAAGTTTCTGACTCCTGATAGGGGCTGTCACTCTTTGTCCTCACAACGTCTCGGTGGGCCACCACCGAGACTCTTGAACAGCAATCATCACGGTCAACTTGAACGGCACGTACCTTCTCACTGCGTCCGAGTCGGGCCGTTGTTACCGTCGGACTCCGTACAGCATAGGCCGCGGCTTTGTTCCCCTCGTGCCACTAACCTCTGTGTCGCGTCTGTTCCCCGATATTGAGCCGTCCATTCTCAGCGCCGTCCTGAATCATACCCTCCGCGCTCGCGACCTCTACCTCCTCGATCCGCGCGTACGGGACGTGGAACCGACATACATCTTCAACGGTTTCAAATCCTGCTTCGAACCATCCACCTCAAAATTCCGCGAATATGCCACTACGCTCGACAGCGTCATTATCCCATTGCACAACTACTTCGCTATTCTGTTGGCCCACAACCCCGAAGCGCACGCATTGCCTGCGTATATCTTCTCATATCTCATCCAACTCCGGATGTTAGCTGCTGACTACGCCTGGGAGGCGGTTCTCGACTATCACACCTTATTTTTCAATCGTCGTATCCGCGAAATGGAGACTTCCGGCGATTATTCCGCGTGGTTTGGGCTCGACATATCCCTTCTGGGCACTTATGTGTATCCAGATCGCTCCTCATCGTCCCCGGGCATCCATAGTACCTGTCGCCTCTCAACGGTCACGCATCCGCCACCTTCTGCTTTCGATACGAGCCGGGGCGCCGCCCGCGTGCCCAACGCCGTCGCCCGTGCACGTCAGCAGCTCAACCACTCGATTTGTTGTTCCGACGTGTCGACCCCACGTAGGATTTCGGCAGGACGAGTGGTCCCTCGTCAACTCCACTACTATCTCGTCCCGGTCCGAGCCTGCCTTCGGACGACCCCGGCAACATTCCACTCGCAACGGCTCCCAGTCTGCTGCCACGGCACGGATATGGGCAAACCACTCCATCCCGATCTCATGCTTCTCTACCCATATCCACCGAACCAGCTCCCAAAGCTACCCCTCGCGCAACTGCCATCACACATGGCCCTTCCATTGACACACACACCGCTACACAAATTCCGCGCTTCGAGCCCGTGGCCCCTGCTCCGCTTGTTTCCAGGCTCCATGCCCTGGATCACACTCTTCCTCCGCTCTCCCTTCCCCTTTCTCCATTTGAGCTGCCAGCATCGCTCCTGTCATCGTCGCTCCCGCACGCCGCACCTCCCCCCTCCACAATGCCGTCCGAACACCGACCCCCGGGTCAACTCGGCCCCACGCAACGCCCCGGACGCTCCAACCGTCTCTACGTCACTAAACGAGAACGAATGGGCATATCATCTTCGCGACTACCCAGACCGTGAATTTGTAGCTGCAATAATCCACATTATTCGCCACGGCGCAAACCTTGGTTTTATAGGCGACAAGATCATGTCCCAGTCTTGCACAAACCTCAGCTCCGCGTTCGATTCCCCCATGACAATAGCTGCTCTGGCAGCCGACATTTTGGCTCAGATTTCCAACGGTTGCACTGCTGGCCCATTTTTATCTCCTCCATTCGAGAACTTCCACTGCTCGCCCCTCGGCGCGGTGTCACGGAAGCGTTCCACAAAAATCCGTCGCATTCACCACCTCTTGTGGCCGAGGGGTCGTTCCGTCAACGACGCTATCCTCGATTCCGAGGCATCCATTAATGACGAAATGGTGGACCGTGCCATCTCCGACCTCGTCTCCTCAGGGCCCGGTTCCCTCATGGTCAAACTTGATCTTGAGTCCGCATTCCGTCACATTCCTGTCCGCCGCGCCGACTGGCATCTGCTGGGATTCACATGGGACAACAAGTACTTCTACGACCTTGCCCTTGGCTTCGGCTGTCGCTCCTCACATCTTCCCAGACATTGTCGAAAACACCCTCGAATGGTCACTGGCGCTCGGGAAGCAACTCGGTCTTCGCTTCCAGCCACTCAAGGTTGTCGGCCCGGCTAACCAGCTTGACTTCCTGGGCCTCGATCCCGACTCCGTTGTGATGGAGGTCCGCCTCCCAACCGAGAAGCTCACTGACCCCCTTGAGTTGCTCACTTCATGGTCACAGCACACGCATTGTCAACTCCACGAACTCCAAGAACTCACCGGTTTTCTGCAGTTTGCCTCGCAGATCGTTCCCACCTCCCGCGCTTTTCTTCGAAGTCTCTACGACTTTTCCATCGAGTTCAAATCCACCTTCACTCGACGCCGCATCCCCAAACCCGCACACCAGAACAGCACCTGGTGGCTCCGTTTCCCTTCCGAGCGGAACGGCGTCCGCTTTTTCTCCCCATCCCGTGTCACAATTCATGTTTACACTGACGCGAGCGGCCTCAAAGGCCTCGGTGGCCATTATGGCCGCAATTGGTTCGCTGCCAAATGCTCATTATCGATGTGAAAGACGACATGCGTGTTGGTGAACTCATCCCCCCAACAGAGGATGGCGTGAACGACGGCAGCATCTCCTTGACTTGAATATGCTCATAGCGAAAGCGATCCTTCTCCATCCGTTCCCCTCCCACTTTATACCTCCTCCGCAATTTTTTGGCACTCGCGTGCCGTCCAAATTTCACGTTTACAGCAGCATGGCTCTCTTCTAAATCCAACGCCATCGCCGATGCGGCCTCGCGCTTTGCGTTCAAGCGAATATTTGAACTCGCACCTTACCTCAACCACCAATCCTCCTTTAAACACATCCGCCTCGATCCTTCCGCATTCGTGACCGCACCAACAGTACGCCCACTGCATATAGTAACCAGGACGGACCGAAAATCTCCGCGAAACACTCTCACATTCCCTCTCCCCGCTACCGCACCGCCGTTCATTCCTCAATCCCGTCCTCCCTATCCCCCATCCTCTCTACCGCTCACTCCGTATCCAACCTCCCCTCGTGCGCTCAATTCTCGGCGCCCTCATTCACCCCGCGGCACTGTATTCCACCGACGATGGCCGCGTCCTTGTTCCCTCTCTCGCCCGTGTGCACTGACTCTGCCTCCGGCAGTTAGCATTCAACCCAAGCACAACCAGAAAAACCAACGCACATATGGCTCATCCTCTCTTCGTCTCTCCTGATCCTCCGGCTCTTCGCAACTCTCTTTCCCTTATGGCTTGAGTCTGACCCATCCGGGCAGACCCGAGAACTTTTGGACCCAAATCTAATTTGTTCCCAAACCACTCTCGGCCTGTTTCTCACTTTCGCACTCCGACATTCCCATCTTCTTCCATCCATCGTCCTCCCAGGAGGAGAAGGAGGTTAATTCAACAATTGAAACACTGCTCAGTGCCTCCGGCTCCGGCGCCATGCTGCCTCGGAGGTGGGTATGGATCGACTACACGGGGGAGAAAGTTTGGTATATGGAGGAGGAGTCCTAGATTGATGTAGTGTGAAATGTTTTCGAACGAATCAGCTGTGCTTAGGAGCCAAGGCGTACATGTCACTTGCAATGGCGTGATTTATGGTTGAGGTACATACTGAAATATTAGTCGTTTGCGATTGGAGCAGTGTACAACTGATCAGTCAATTGATCGATACCTGAAACAGGGACCTTCACCGCTCCATTGGCTCGCTTCCATTGTTGCTTCCGATATGTTACGGACACGCATCCGTGTTTCGTCGGACTTTGCGCTGCAGTTGGGGTGTGCATGGCGCCCCCGCACAGAATGATGCAACGGACTCACTGCACGGTCTTGTTGCTTCTCCGAAAATGACGTGGGACCGGGTCTTATTTAACCGGGTCTTATTTAACCGAGGATCTGTGGGTAGCAACAGCGCGAGCCTGGAAAATTAGGTGAATTGCTACATATACATTGTGAAGAACCTCGGAGACGTTCATGTAAAAATAAGCCACAGGTCGCTCATTTGTACGAACCCAGAGGCTACATGAAAACTTCACCAAAGTTGAATTGAACCGTGCGAATCCATCACGTGTCGTCCAAAACATGCCGCATTTTAATTCAGTGCGGTGGGAGTGCTACCCACGGACTTGTTGGATGTGTCAACATTAATGGCCAGTGAATACAGACCTCTTGGTTGTTTAGTACAGGGTGCCGAAGACTTTCGACGAAGAAAGTAGTATTTGTCATTGAATTAATCACTGGAAGCTGGCGCTTCTTATCTGACCGCGAGGCAGCAGTCGATTTGACTGTGGATCGACGCTTTTACTCATCCGCGCATCTCATGTACCACATAGATTTTATCAGAATCTAGAGTCGAGACCGCGGAAAACTGGACAATCGGTCAGGTTATGTACTCATGATCAAATGTTCAATGAAGCCTTGGAATTCTAACCTATGGCCACCGAGATGGCCGAAATATTTAAGATCCGTCGGAAGCTATTGTGAACCCAGCCAACTTGGCGATGGTTCAATACCAAACTCGCCTTAATTTGGATCTCAACGGCGTTCTCGACTTTTGGGCAACTCTTCCCAAATGCTGTCTTGGGGTTCGTTGAATTGCTTTCTGACTTTGGACTCGACAAATCTGATGCATATCGCCGGATAAATTAAGCATTGGACGGTGCTGGAAGGGGAGAAAGCCGTCAGCAGTCCTGACTTTGACTTCGGTTACCAAGCCGACTCTATCGATCACTGCTTACGCAAAACGGCTGACGGAAGACAGTCATTTCACTTTTAAGCCCGCATTCGCGGTCCTCGCTCAGAACCTCAGAGAACGTCCCACTGTCCACAACCAAATCACAATGTCATCCGACAAGAAAGTTATTCTCATTACTGGCGGTAACCAGAACTTCTCCGAGCCAGTCCATAGTACTGACAACTGTACCACAGCCAACACGGGCCTAGGGTATGAAATCGTCAAAGCCCTGTACGCTACCTCCGTCCCCTACGAGCTCATAATCGGATCGCGCACCCTCTCCAAAGCCGACGACGCGATAAAATTCCTGCAGTCGGAGGTTACTTCCTCGCCGTCGACTCTCAGCACCCTCCAGATAGATGTGTCTTCCGACACCTCCCTCGAGGCAGCGGTCAAGACTGTCGAGGGGAGACACGGTCGCATCGACATACTAATCAACAACGCGGGTGCCACATTCGACGGTGCGGTCCAAGACGGGACCATGTCGCTCCGTGAGGCCTTCAACGCGAGCTGGGACACCAACGTCTCGGGCACGCATGTCCTTACCACGCTCGCCGTTCCCCTGTTGCTGAAGAGCGCCGACCCGCGGCTCCTGTTCATCACCTCCGGTACGAGCTCCATGACCGAGACCGATCCGTCGATGTGGGGGACCGTCCCCACCCTCGCGCGCCTCAACGCGTCGCCTGCGAAGGGCTGGCCGAAGCCCCATACATTGGTTTCGTTTCCCAGTTATCGGTCGGCTAAGGCGGGGCTGAATATGCTTATGCGCGAGTGGGTGCGCATCCTGAAGGAGGACGGAGTCAAGGTATGGGCCGTCAGCCCCGGTTTTTTGGCGACTGGTTTGGGAGGCGCGGGCAAGGAGCAGTTACTCAAAATGGGGGCTTTGGAACCGCATATTGGGGGAGAGTTTGTCCGTGATGTTGTCGAGGGCAAGAGGGACCACGACGCGGGCAAGGCTATTCGCAGCAACATGGTTCAGCCATGGTAAATGGTGGGTGGTTTTCCCTTTTATATTGTTAATTTTCGACATCTCTCTGACTTGCGTTTGCTCTTAGTTTTGTTTGAATGTACCCGGTGCGTTTCCTTCTGCCACTCCACTCATGGGATCTAACTGACACAGTCCCTTGTTACTCTAGATAGCCACGCGAATGTACTACATACAACCAACGCGATGAACCTCCTTGAGAACTCGATAAATTGCTTAAAGTTGGGATTCTCAAGAGACGGTATATGATATGGTTCACCTGCAGTTTGGATAGAAACTGAAATGATTTGCTGACCCTCGACTAATTCGTTCTGAGTTCTACAGACGCCAATCCGAGCTCTCTCGGATTTCGTTGGATCTTGGGAGCCATATCTGGGTCATTAGCAACCGATGTTTCGGAACTTCAACGTTGACTCAGTTGCAAGCACACGCAACAACTCGAAGCGCTGGCAATCACCGGCTGTTGGTGCCATGCCGATCGCTGTGGGCCCCAGTCGCGCTCACGCTTGTACTACTTACTACATATTATGCCGTTTTTGTAAGGCCGAAATTGAGTCGCCGGAACACGCGCTGCTGCAATGCACGGCGAGTGCGGACCTGGTGTTACTACGCAACGATTTTCTGGCACGCATGAATAATGATATCAAACGACTTCCAGCGCTAAACTCCATGCCAGTCCTGGAATTTTTTACCCGCATGATATCCTATAGGCACACAATCTCATTGGTTGCAAAATACGCGTTCGGAGTCACGGAAATTTTCGAGTCGACTCCTATGCTCATTCCTGCCCTCCCGTTACATTGGATGATACAATCACAGAGTACTGACTAATTTCTTTTATGCTCCAGTTACCTTGGCTTTTGATAGATGTTCTGATAGTGAATAGCTCGTCAAGTTGAGGGGTTGGAGTCCAAAACGAAGGCGCGAGAGGCTTGTGCGCGCTGGGATACTTTTGGGAACACAGTGTTCAGTGTTTGGACCATGCTGTGTATAAAATTACTACCACTACTACTACATATACCTTCAACTCCGTTCCATGTCCGAGTCTGCCCCCGGAAACGCACTCGGAACCCTCGTCGTAATCGTTTTCAAGGCTGTGCGTTTGGTTTCTTCTATTCCCATCCTCATTCGCATCTTACACCGAAATCTACCATGGCAGAATCAGCTTCGTACCAAGGACACCAGAAGCCAGAATCCATGGTGCGCAGTCCCGCAATGTCCAGGGCGTGGATAAGCGAACGATCTTCGCCACTGT
The DNA here is from genome assembly GCA_029378375.1 of Mycena olivaceomarginata. Classification (NCBI taxonomy): domain Eukaryota; kingdom Fungi; phylum Basidiomycota; class Agaricomycetes; order Agaricales; family Mycenaceae; genus Mycena; species Mycena olivaceomarginata. The sequence goes on along the minus strand of JARKIC010000685.1, from coordinate 189,362 downwards.
GAGCGGACTCAGCGGGGAGCACTCGTGGAGATGGGACGAAATGCGATTTCAATTGTCCAATGCCACGGGGCGGAGAATAACTCAAACACGGGTGGCGGCGGGTGAAACTCCAGCACCGAAGCCCATCATCATGATTGTCTGCTTTGCGGCAGCCGCAGATGATTCTGGCGGACCCCGCCTATGGATTTGACGGAAGTCATGGCCCGAGGTGAAAGCGATCGTGAGTATGCGTATTGCAGATTGAAGTTCCGATCCATCCACGCGTAGAAGGGCAAAGTGAAATTGCCGCAAACACTGCCGCCCTGCCGCCAAGGGCGGTAGTGGCGGCAGTAGGGGGCGGCACTCAAATTTTGTTAGATAGCATCTGGCCGGGGGCTTGCCTACACCATCTTGCACTACATTGTGATGTATTAAATACAGTTAATACCATGTATTTGGGACAGTAAAGTATACCCCAAGGCGAAAAGTTGAGCTTAAATTGGACTGGTGATGGCGGTAAAGGGCGGCAGTTTCACTATTTCTGGGGGGCGGCAGTGGGGGCGGCAAATGTCTGCGGGGGCGGCACTTTTATATTTGGGGGGCGGCAGTGGGGGCGGCAATTCAACTACGTGACAAATGGCGGCCGTGTGACTGTATGTGACAGCGGGCGGCAAGGGGTGGCAGTTTTCACAAAAATTATAGTTGGCGATTATTGCATTTTGAGGTGTATTTATGTCTTCTTGGCCCTCCAAGCTTCACGGATGTCATAAATTTGCATTTATGAACTCGGTCTGCTTGCACATGCAAAATTTCGGGCACAGCCATGTCAAGAGTGGCTGTGAGTTGCCCATCAACTTGGTCCGTGCGTGGCTTCATCTCTCTACGCTTCGGTCTCATGGTACAAAATTCAAATCAAGTGAGCGAACTACAGTGCAATATCCAAGACTTCAGTACAAGTAAAATCTTACACCAACGCCCAAGGGGAACTCGGGATTAAAATTTCGTACATGGGGAGGGGGAGGGGGGGTCCCGGGCGAGGCTGAAAAAACTTGGTGATACTTTTGTTAGAAGATGTTGGAAACCCTCAAAACACCATTTGAACCATGCCAGAGGTTGCAGGAAGGGTTTGTACGATGCCCGAACCATCTTGAAGGTCAGTTTCCTAATATGGAATGCCGGATCACGCACGGCACTGTAGATTTTGCCTTCTGTTGGCTCAACCACTTTCCCAGATGTTCAGGAAAACAGAATATGAGACTCACTATCATGGATATACAGTATCATTATTTTCCCCTGCCAATATACACCTAAGTTGTGATGATTTGGTGCCTAGTGCCGAAAAGGGGGTGATAGACCAGATTGCAGCACAGGAGTGTGAGGAAAAGCACACCAGAGGTGTACTAGATGGCCAGGAGGGTGTTACTACTCTGTAGGATAGCTATACTGCCCGTCATGCCCACCTCCAGTGGTATACTGAGCTGCAGCTGTAATCGGAGGCGACGGCCTGGCACTAGGGGTGGGAAACTCCTTCCCTATATGGAAGGAGGGGGGGGGGGGGGGGGGGGGGGAGGGGGTCAGCTGAGGGTTGAAAAAAACTTTTCGACCCTATGTACTTATTTTGAATCCCAAGTTCCCCTTGCCAACGCCTTCGAAAACATCGAGGTTCGAATCGTATCGGTAACCATGCTCTGGTTCGACACATTCTTACGATGGCTGAGCTCCTGGATGACCGATCACATCTTGTCCGAGACATTGGCTCCTTTATTGACGACACTTTCATTCTTTTACCACCATGCTCAACCTGCTGTCTATTACTCTGATACTATGTCTGTTGGCAAGTAACTTCAACCGAATTTCAGCCTTCTTTCTGTGGGTTTCTGACTATGTCACTCGGGCTCGAGGGCTGCAATTGGTTCCATACTTCAATGAGCAAGGCATGTCTCGTTCTCTTCGCCCAACTTGATGAATGCAACTTTGTTCATTCTTTTACCCAGGAGAACTAATTGGAATGGTTCGAGTGCCCCCCAATTTTCAGCCCTCACCGAGTCGGCCCCGCTCGCCATCACTGTCTGTAGTTGCATCTGACTCTGAGGATCTGTCTGACAATGAAATCTCTTCGAGCACTCCTCCACGCGGCTCGTAACACTCTTGCTACAGACTTCAAAGTCTGATAACATACAAACAGCACCGAGGAAATATGTTCATAATCCTATATCGCAGGTTCCATTTTCCTGGGACTTCTGGCCTGACGGCGAGTTCCAGTGCATTGTCTCAGCTCAGGACCTGCAAGACTCCCGGAATCTCGCCACAAACTGGGTATTGGAAACGATGCGAGACAGCGGCACAACCCGGGCTCGTTCATGGCAGAAAGGGCATGAGTTACGATGGCGATGTTTGGGGACTATAGAATGCCATGGCCAAACATGCCCCCTTGAACTGGCTCCGGCTCCGAGGGCTGTCGACTGTCATAAACAGTTGGGGTAGCTATGCATCTGCGGGGAGACTCTGAGACTTCGAGTTTGTGGGGTTGAGTCGTCCTTGTTTCATTTTCGCGACGGAGCTGTCTTCATTCATCGAGGATTCCATACTCATTCAGCATTTACTCATTCCTCGATGCGTCACTGGATCTATGGTCCTCATCAACTATGTTCCGAAGCATAGTACACGTTCCATTCAGTTTGCGGTGAGTATTTTTACACTTATATCTATCCGGTAACGTTAGTTCAGCTGATTTCAACCTAGGAGCACACAAATGTAGAAGTCAAACCAGATCAGGCCTTGAGCGGTTCCGAGAGCGAGACTGCCGAAAACTCTACTGGTTCGATCATGGTTCGTAACCTAGCTCTTTTTCAATAACACTAGCTCACTTTTGGTTAGGAACCAAACATTCTTCCCTTGCACTCAGATGAACACTCTAGTGGCTTCGACGAGACCCGCATCATTGATGGTACGTTCAGCAGACTACATTCGGCAAGAGGTGGGCAGCCGAAAAAGCCGATGAGCCGACCAGGTTTCTCACTACCGGTCCGAGCCTCCAGAAGACTTTGTCTTTTGCATTTTGCTCCCTCATGGCTCTCCCAATGGAAAATCCAGCAAGTTATACCAGGGGAACTTGCACCAATGGTTTACTGACCTTATGCGACCAACGAAGGCCGAGCCGCTAAGTAGTCGCTGGCAGGTCTTTGACGGCGATCGATTCTGCGACGGAGATACTGTTTAATATGAGGTTGTTCTCAACCTGCCCATTATTCTCATCATCGAGATTGGCGACATTGCTTCGGCAAACGACTGGGATATTCCCAAAAACCTATGGCCATATCCCAACAACTCTGTGGCCTCTGCGCATGGTGTTGTATACACGATCACCAGTCATATCTACACCAGTCCAGAAGCCAGTCATTTTATCGCCCGGTACTCCTCCACACGATGAGAAGACTCGCATATTCGACTGCGACAGAAATCAGTGTGATGGCCATGCCATTCTCCTGGACGGGCCCGTTCGCGGCCTTCTCACCGGCCCAAGCGCCATGCTGAAAGGCATCCCAGAAGGTTACTTCCCGAGCATGCTTGTCTATCATCTCGACGGCGGCGAGGCTGCGCAAAAGTACTTTCGGAAACACCAGATCGAGCTGTCAAAAAAGCTTTCCCTGGATTTCAGCTCCACCGACAGCGCCCCGGGTATTCCTTCCTCCTGCAAGCTCGTTCGTCCGGATCTCGAAAAACTCAACGACGCAGATCAATGGTGGTTGTCTGATGTGTCGGTGTCAGTGGACTACTGAACACCTGCTCCCAAGAGATCTCCAAAGAAGCAACCTCTATTTCCAAAACGTGATATAAGCAGCGACTCAGAGGCCGAATCGATATCTTCGGACAGCTCAGGCTTTCCACCAATCGAGACGATCGAGCAGGCACCATTGGCTCCAGCTATTTTGGCCGACGAAATTGAATCAGAGTCGGTACTTAGTCTATATTCTTTGAACATTGCTGATTCATTATCACAGTTTGGGTGCGGTCAAGAGCGAGATTTACATGCTCCCTGAGATCGACGAGTGGATTCCTGAAACAACCTGGCATCCCGCCGAGTTGGTTGAGTACGATCCGTTGCGCCGCACGCCAAATCGCTCGTTCGATTTGCCGAGGACTATCTCCGTGAACAAAACATCCCCTTTTCATTTTGACATTTTAGCTAGGACATGTTCCTACCGACACGGTTAGTCTAACAGTGTAGTTGCATGTAGCCCAATGCCCATGCGACTACGTCTGTAGTCACACCCTCTGACTACGGGGGGCCTCAACGCAGTGTATGACTCGCACAGCTCTCCGACCTCATGCGCACTGACAGGCTTCTTAATGGGAACCCCGGGCTCCTAGAATTAACCTGGAAGCCTTCCTTTATAATTCATACTCCGTCCTACACCAAACAAGTATGACGTTGGGTAATCTTAGAACACAGATACGGTATACTGTAGAATTTCATTCAATTCGGCGGTCACGCGTCACGCACCCCCTGTGCCGCGATGAATTTTGGTCTCGGTCACGGGTCACGGCGCCCAGTGCCGAATGTAAAATGCGTGACACTGGGGCCAAATCTCTCTTGGAGGTGCAAAAAAGGCAGAATTTTTGTAATTTCTTGTCTTGAATGCCGATTTTTGGAGGTGTCACGCCAAAATTCGTTGGTTGCCGAAGTGCCGAATCGGTATTTTGGGTCACGGGTCACAACCCGTGCCGAATTGAATGAAATTCTACAGTATTCTTGGACCACCCTATATTATTAGTTTGATCTCCGGCACAGTTTGTCATCTGGCTGCTGGACCCCAGTCACGTCGCTTCCGACTGTTCACAATATCATATCTGCGCCTCAGAAAAGACTGAACCGTGAACCTTATCTGTCGCCGTGCAAAACATGAATCGCAAATATTTTGGCGGCGCACTCGGTGTTTGGCGACACGAAGGGTATTCGGGCCAACGTCAAAAGATCATTCCAGACGGAGGGAATTATATTTGGAAGTATATGCCGGTTGATACGACGCTCCGAGCCAGCAGGTTGGTGTAGTCAATTCCCTTGGTGTTCGGGTTCTCGACTACTCATATAAAAGCCTGGTCACACTCGGCTGGATCTCTGCACAACGCTCTCCATGGCTAGTGATTCCTCTAATGGTTTGAGCGTCTCTGTGGTTGGTGCCGGCATTGCGGGACTCACAGCGGCCATAGCGCTGAGGAGAAATGGGCACCATGTCCAGGTCTGCGTCACTTCGCTCCATGGTATTGATATACCCGTTATTAGAGCCATGTTCCCTCTCAGATGTTTGAAAAATCCGAAAGCAAAACAGAAATCGGTGCGGCCCTTGGTGTGCCATTGAATGCATTACGAGTTCTGGATCATCTCGGAATCTCGAGAGAAAACCTGAAGGGTGTTCCGTGGTCGGGGGTACGGTTCAATATGCTACCTGATCGTCATTATTCTAAGGTGCAGTAGGGTGTTGCCTTCGACGCGGAAAGCGGAGAAGATACGACACGGGGCTGGTCAACAGCTGGTCCTGATCAGATGATTGTGTGCCGTACTCTTGGTTGAATTTTCCACGGCTAAACTTGACACAGGGCTTACTCTGTCATCGAAGCGATCTGTACGAGGAACTCAAACGCGTGGCAACAGGCCCTGGTGAAGGACTCCCGGTCAAATTGCACCTTGGAACAAAGGTTATGGCATGCGACTCCGAGGCTGGAAGGATATCCTTGATTAACGGCGAAGTTCTTCATGCTGATCTTGTCCTCGGTGCGGATGGAGTACATGTAAGGGTTATATTTTTCTTCCTATACGCGACTAACAAGTCTTCAAGTCCGTCATTCGTACTCACATATTAGGCGAGGTCCAGAAGGCGTTACCTTCGGGCGTATCCTGCTACCGCACCGTTTTCAAGCTTCCCCCAGTGAGCGGGATGCAGTGGCTTGATGACGGGATCTTGGGCACGCGAACCATTATAGCAAAGGAAGGGCCATTCCGAATGCTTATCACGTATCCATGCCGCAGCAAAACACTCCTTAATTTTGTGGCCGTCTTTACCGATTCGCATGAAGACGCCCAAGGTAAATAGCATCCGAATCATCCCGCAGGCATAAGGGAATTCTGAATTTAAACCATAGGTTGCACGCCGACAGCATCGCGAGAAGACATAATAGCCAAGCTCCGGGGTTTTCACCCCAAGTTCTTGCCCGTCCTGGATCTCCCAGCTCATAGCGAGATATTCAAATGGCAGTTGGGCGTGTTGCCTCTGCTACCTACCTGGATTCGCGGACGTACGGCACTGCTCGGAGATGCCGCGCATGCCACACTGCCATTCATGGCCCAAGGTGCCGCAATGGCGGTCGAGGAGGGGGGTTCAATTGGGTGCCTATTTCCCTCTGGAACAAGACAGGAGGACGTGCCACCGAGACTAAAAGCCTACCAAGACATTCGGAAGCAACGAGGAGAGTTTGTGAGAAACGAATCGGCTGAGCAGCTAAAGAACCTGATGTGCGGTGGCCCCATTGTCCAATGTAGGTAAAAGTTGACGGGACGTGACCTGTACTCACATTTGATTCACAGATCGGGTGATTCAGACTACTCTTCTCCAGTACGATGCGTTAGCAACCGCAAGAGACTGCTATGAAGAACGCTTCGGTAATAAATTGCTGTCGGAGTAACTTTGATATAATTTGCTTTGGATGGCATTAGTCTCTTATAAACAGACACTACAATTTTTCCGTATCGTATTTGTGGCCAGCACTAGCCATGGCGGCTGCACAGCTTGGTTTCCCTATACGGACGCGTGGCCGCCGTCACGTAGACAGACCCTTCCTCACTGTGCTTCCACATCGCGACACACCTCGGCATACCACCGCACACCGCGCCCAAACCTCTACTTCCGTCCCACCTACCGGGAATTTACATGCTACCAAATGGCCACTTCAAACTTGTACTGCGTTATGATAATAAATGATTTCACAAAAGCTTAAGTAATCCTAATAAGTATTATGGAGACTTCCGATCCTGGTTGTTGTAAGGCACTTGACTCCTCAGTCGTGGGGCCCTTCTCCAGCCTTTGTTGCTCATCGTCCTTTATGCTCACTGTCGGGGCTGCTCCAGAGCCATGCATCGTCGCGGCGGCCCCCAACAACCGTCGAACATGCAGCCAAGGCGTTACATGGAGGTTCCTGGTGAAACGAACTGGGGACGGAAAGATTGAGCCGCCGGTGAAGCAGATGAAAGGTAAGTATTTAGCTGCGGTGGGGCTCAGGCTAATGGACAAAACAGAGTCCTTCGAGTCCTTGGGTCCCCGACGCAACCCTACTCGCAGTAAGAAGGCTACCCCAGTTCAAAAGTCGGTTCAAGTTACGATGCGCAAGAAAAGGTCTAAGTGAGCCGTTTAGTTGTTATGTGTTGTATAGCTCTCACAACTCGCCCTTTCCTTCACAGGTTTCAGAAGGAAATGAGATTTAAGCCCGAGGTTTTAGCTTATATTATACAGAACATTTTCAGGCAGGTACAATCACCTCTATGTGATAAAGAGACCTTGATAATAAACGAAGTCAGATGTATTATAACATATATCTGTATTTCAAATGCTTGCGGCGGCAGCGTGACAAAAGTGCGGCCCCTGGGGGCGGCACTGGGGCGGCACTTTGCACGCACGGGGGCGGCAGTCAACTACTTGGGGGCGGCACTGGGGGGCGGCAGGAGGGCGGCACTGGCAGCACGGCGGCAGTATTGGCGGCACTTTCACCGTGCCCCGCGTAGAATTGGTTACCCTAAAGACGACTCAAGGCAAGATCACCGGGAATTTTCTGCTTGAGTTGTCGTTTTGGGCCAACACTTCAAATTATGACTTTTTTCTTTTTGCGCGCTGACTCGGTAGCTAGCCCTAGTCTTTCGTACACAAAGCTGCAAGATGAAGCCGGTCCCTCGCTTGTTTGTAGGCGATATCGCCGATGGGGAAAAATGTTTGCACGGAACAATGAGGACGAATACTATTTTCTAGCCGGACTTGCCCCTTTGCGTCCCGAACTTCTCGGGCCAGATGCTGACTCTTGACCTCAGCGCGACTCTGAGTTGGGATACCATACCATTCCCACATTAAACCATATCTTATTCCGGTGCATTAGTCCCTAATTTGACCTTGAATCAGATTCACCGAAATAATTTTTGTCTTGAACGATGATGAGGCCTAAATATTGCTGCAAATAAATAACAGGGAGGGACACCTTGGGTCAAAATTAATCGTATGGTTGCTCTATGCGAATATTTTTGGTCCGTTGTTGCGCCGTTATCTCAGTGGGCCATCTGTGAATCCAGCCGACATTGCGCGAGAGATCTTTCTTTATTGAGCCAGCATGCATCCTACCAGTGGTAATAGTGCCCGGCACGTTCACTGTGGAATCCTTCTGCGTAACTTGATCCGGGATTGGCTTTTGTTGAGTGGAATCGAACCGTGGGAAATTTATCGCGCTTTCAACTTCGTTCGGATTCAGACGTGCAAGAAGCGCATAAAATGGAGTTCAATCGATAAACGGATAATAGCGATGATACAGCGAAACTAAGGGAGCATTATCAACAAAAGACGGTCTTGGTTGGTCCAAAGATTGCGGCACCGCCTCATTCTTCTGTTCTTCGCCTGTTCTTATGAGTCATTTTCAGTTGGGTAAAGTTCGGTTTCAAACGGCCGTCACACTCGGGCTCCGAAATCCAGTGCAGCGTGTGGTGTTTATCGAGGAAGCCCACTCTGACGATGAGCACAGTTTGGAGGGAGAGCAACACCATGTCCGCGAGAAGCCGGGGCGCAATCCTGTTATTGGCAAGTTTTTCCGCGAGGAACTTGATACTGCAACGGAGGCGTATCGCAAGCGCAACGCGCCGCCGGGTCAGAAGTAAGTTCAAACTAACACCGAGTTAATTCACAAATTGACAAGCGTCATCGCAGGGAGCCTAAGACTCGCACTCGTGCAAACCCTTTTCTCCCTGCTTCCGAAATTGGGGTGATTTTGCCGCCTAACGTTCCAGTTGATTATTTACTCCTGAGTTTTATAATGCGCTCACTTTGAAGGAGCGTGCCTGGTACGTAAACACTGGTGTCGCATTTCCCCTCGAGGATTTCGCTTTTGATGAGGCGCACGATGGCTGGAAGACCATGGGCAAGAAAGATTTGATGGAAATGTATGGGAATGACGTTTTGAAGCAGTATGACATCACGTCTACGGAGGAAATTGACGCGCTTCCTGACTCAGATGCTGAGGACGAGGGGGAAGAGGAGGAGATTGATCTCGCGGATACAGAGGACAAGGAGGACAAGGTGATGGAGGTTGACGAAGACCTTTAGACAGATATTAGTTGGTTGGTATCTACTATTTAATTTTTCTTTCTTTCATGGATGTCCGTTTTACGAGTTTGTTCAGTAGAGTCGATTTTGGTCATGCAACTTGGGTTCGCAACACAGTCAAATTCCCGTCTACACCTTTTCTTCATCATGGGCTTCGAATCTCTCTAGGTCAAACAAACCTCTTCTAGCACAACCCAACGACAACTCGAAAGTTTCTAGTATACATTTTGCCCGCCTCCGAGTCAGATTCCTTCCGAGTCATTAAAAGCTTATTACTTGATTTCAAGCCTTCAACGCTCGACGCGGCGCACCTTGGAGAACACGAGCGGATTCCTGGCTCAAACCTAAGGCTCCAACCGTTTACTTTTCGTTTACAACGGCCCGTAAACTAAACGGTAAAAAAATCACAAATCTTTACTTCTGTTTGCAAAACGTTCAAAAACCATAGATTTGCGGGCAGTAAATTATGTGGAGTTTTAGATATACAACGAAGTTACGGTTGTTTCGACTTTGAATAACCCGGCCTTGATCCACATCTTCGTGAGCATGGCTTTCATGATGGTGTCAGCGTGCATGGAGGAGCGGGTTTCGCGGCAGAGATGTCATGATTTAAAAATTTTGAGAAAAGGCGCTCAACAGATACACTGGTGCCTGGCCCATGGAATGGCGAAGAGGTCACGAGTCATCGCGGCAACGACGGGAAAGTCGCGCTCGTGTATCTGCAAAACTAGATCGTCAGCAATAATAGGGAGAACCGCTCGGCACCGCCCGAGATAAGATAAGATTCACTCGGCGGTTGCTTTCAACCTTGTCCTTCGACAATGCCAAGCCTCGGTGCGCCTTTCCTTACTCTGATCGATTTCAGAACTCTTGAAGTGCTTCCAAGACTTCGCTTGGCTGGGTTGAGTCGACCATTGGTCAACCATCACTGATTGCCAGACACCAAGTGCTTCGTGACGACCTGCACATGCATCCGATGTATCTGGAGCACCATAAGACCGAGGTCTTCTATGCACAGGTAGAATCCATCCGCGAGGTCTTCTTGGAGTGGCGGGATGGAATAGAAAGATACCGTCGGGACTGACGACGACTGGCAGACCGCGGGTGTTCTATTCCGACATCCCTTCGCGGCTGACTGGAATAAGGGTATGGACATGATACATCTTCGTTATTTACTGCAGCATCGTCGCACCCGGTGGCACTCGTAGTCGGTGCAAGAAACTTCGCTTATCGTCTTCGCAGTCGACCTGCGCGGGCCTTCAAACTATATGTGGAGCTGGAGGGGACCCGGAAGAAGGTACGGTACGTGTGCCTTAACCGTACACAAGCGGCCACATCGCACAAGCCATGGGCGACTGAACCTGTTAGCTCAGGGGATGCGCTGAGCGTTGGCTGATGGAAATTAACGAATGATATAGTTATAAAAGACCGTCTCGGACCTTGCAGGCTGAACGAGACACAGGTTAACCAGAACCGTCCGGTCAAACGATATTGGAGCCGCCAGATATTACTCTTGGCTGAATGCCACACGAAACCTGAGCATTGTCGTTCAGGATACATATGTATCCTTATAGGCCAGCGCGACACGGCGTTGTGGACTCCGGCGATACCCTGACATGAGTAATGGGGTGTTCGTTCTCACTTTGGCTCATCTCCAACCATTCAACTCGACCAAGCTTGTAGCGGCGGCTATTACTTCGTCAGCATTCCCTTCTTCTGCCCGCTTTTTTTTGGTTAAGATCTAGGTCGTCCTTTGTGTGAGTTCATGGGTCACCCCATGACCCGCATTTCTTCAAATTCAAGCCCCATGAATGGCCCACTTCTCCGGGCACAACGGGTATTCGACGCGTCTGTGGAAACGCACCTTCCATGAGAACCTATCCAGCGCAAGAAGCCCGTCGGCCCGTCTTTGAATCGCCGGGAAGCGCTGGTTGAATCGTACGGAACCCTGTTGGAAGCGCACGGAAGCGCGGCAGTAATACTCGGGGTCTTAGCAAGGATACAAGCGGCTCGAAGCGCACGGAAGCGCGGCAGTAATACACGGGGTCCCAGCAAGGATATAAAGGCGGTACAAATTCTCAAGCTCGCAGACCTCAGGATGTTCCAGCTTCTTGTAACTCTAGCAAGTCTTACTCGCTGCGCCTTGTCGAGCGATGGTTCGTCTCCAAGTGTTCTGGACCCTCCGTCCACATTCGCTTCCGGGGCCTGGTCTTTAGTGCAGCATGGGTACGTCGCGTCAGACTTCACGACTTAAGAAACCATCGCTAACCACAATACGTGTCTCCAGAACTTCTGGTGTCAGCGGCATGCAACTGGCGATCGTAACGGAAACTACTGCTGTGATCTTCGACAAAGTGTATGCTGAATATTTTATTTTTAAATGCGATTCTCATTCGAAGCAGCGAGCACAACCCCCTCATGACGGAAGACGGGAATCCGGCATGGACAGCCGAGCTTAATTTAAACACCCACATTGTCCGCCCGCTGCACGCCCTGAGCAATACATGGTGCGCGACGGGTAGCTTCCTGGGCAATGGAACGCTTCTCAGCTCGGGGGGAAATCCGATCGTGATTACAGGTACACAAGTTTGACTGTCTGTGGCTTAAATGGAGCTGAGGGTCTTTCTGAATATAGGCCAAAACGGTTTACAGGCATTGCGTTTCTTCACGCCGTGCCAGGATGGGACATGTGATATCTGGGAGAACTCGTCTGTCGTCCGGACGACGTCGCCCAGGTGGTATCCGGGCTCGGTAAGCTAATCACTTTTTTTATATCTAAATCCTCTCTGATGACTTCTTCAGGTGCGAATTGAGGATGGATCCGTCATTATCTTCGGGTATGCGTCTTGCTGGTCTCTGACGCCATGTGTCCAGCTAAACAGAAATTTTAGCGGGGCGACTGCTTCTGTGTAAGTGGAGGTTTCAAGACAACTGGTTGTTTATGTTGACAATGATAACAGATTCGTGAACAACGCCACTGTAGGCAATCCGTCCTACGAGTTTTATCCTCCCAAAAACATCAACGGCGAGTCCATTGTCCTGGAATTTCTATTTCTGTTCGTCAGTGCTGACTAGGACGACAAGGTTTCAACGGTCTCAAGATCCCCAGCCCATTCCTGGCCTCGACGCTGAGCGCCAACCTGTTCCCGTTCGTTATGCAACTCCCCGACGGCAATCTCTTCGTCGCAGCAAACGAAAGGGTACGGTAGCCTCTTCAGACCACCACTCGTAACCTCATTTATGTGACCGAAAGGCTATGATCTTGAACTGGAAAACGAACACCGAGACACCGTTGCCGAGTATTCCGAATGGTGTCCGGTTCTCGTGGGTACCATATATTTACCCCTGAATATTGAAGACTCAAATTTTACTGTTAGCAATCCGCTCTCAGGCTCCGCAGTTCTACTACCGCTTACACCGGAGAACAACTACACGCCCGAAGTGATGATATGCGGTGGAACTACACTCTCAGACACCGCCGATCCCTCGACTCTCAGTTCTCAATTTCCCGCTTCGGCTCAATGCTCGCGGCTGCTCTTAACCGCAGAGGGCATTGCTGCTGGGTGGAAGGTTGAGCACATGCCGCAAGCCCGAGTCATGCCCGACATGGTTCTTCTCCCCGATGGCCGGGTTGTCATCGTCAACGGCGCACAGACTGGCGTGGCGGGTTACAGAAATGTTGGTATTGTCAATCGAGAGGTAAACTGATATTCAAATAATTTCTAGGTACCAGACGCCTTTGGGCTCATCAGTGGTGCAGACCACCCGGCATTCACGCCCGTCGTCTATGACCCGACGGGCGCTACTGGACGCCGTTTCAGCTCACAAGGCATTCCGGCTTCGACTATCCCAAGGATGTATCATTCCACGGCGACTCTTACGCCGAATGGATCGATCTTGTTGGGTGTGCTTGAATCAATCTTGTCTACTACCATTGAGACTTATAAACATATTTTTCAGCGGGCTCGAATCCCAATAACGACATAACCATCGGGACCGAATACCAGACTGAGTATAGGTCAATTATGGATGCTCGATGGAATGCTGCGTCTAGCTGATCCCAACCACAGATTGGAGTTTTATTCTCCTGCATATTTGAGCAAGCCCCGGCCGTCTTACAAAGGTCTTCCGGCTACGGTCAACTACGACTCCAAGTTCACTCTCAGCGTTCAATTACCTCCGGATACGACCGGAGTCACTGGTACGCCTCTGGTCCTCCATGCCGAAAACCACTGGTACTAAAGTAAACAGTCGCGTTGATGGATCTAGGGTTCGCGACGCACGGCGCCCATATGGACCAGCGTTTTGTGAAGCTCGTGTCCAAGCTGTCACCGGACAAAAAGACACTCACAGTGATGGGGCCGCCGACTTCCCGAATTTATCCTCCGGGCCCTGCCTTCCTGTATGTTGTCACCGCCGGCGGCGTTCCCAGTTTCGGGCACAAAACTATTGTTGGGACGGGGGCATCCCCACCGGTTGATCAGGGCGCTATCGATAAGTCGGTGGCCATTGTGCCTTTTTGAACTTTCTCTGATGCATTAGTTTTAGTATGCTTCGGATGGCAGAGTGGTAAAGGTAACGATCTCTCCCCTTCACTACTTCACACGGGCAAATGCTTGAACAAAACGACATAATCCCCCCGCCGAATATTTTTCAGGCGACCATCAGAGCTGCGAGTAGTGATGTTCTGGTTTGGTTTGGTTTTCAAACCATGGTTTTGGTTTGGTTTCCACTGGTTTTGGTTCCAGAATCTTCAAACCAAAACCAAAACCATGGAGCACGGTTTGGTTTGGTTTGGTTTTGGTTTAAACCATGGTTTGCCCACCTATCTGTCACCAAGAGATCCGGCCCATATTGTAAGGGATTTTCGACCAGATGAGGCTAGAATCTTCATCTTACCAGCCTGGTCACTTCCTATTTGCAGGTTATGTTCGTGATTGGCCGAGGTTCGGAGCGGCAAGCCGATCAGCCAACATCAGCTGCATCAATTAATTCTACGGCTTAAGTCGAGCAAGCTAGCACAGTGCTTCGGCATATGAAGTTGAGCAGGTAAATGTATCTGTATTGGGAGAAGAGTGAACTAAATACCTGGTTTAGTCCAAATATACCGGGAAATTTTATAAGCTGGAAACCATGGTTCAAACCATTGGTTTTGGTTTCACGCGCTTCAAACCAAAACCAAAACCAGCATCAAACCATGACCTTGGTTTGGTTTGGTTTCATCAAACCATGGTTTTGGTTTGCTGGTTTCTTGGTTTCAAACCAAACCAAGAACATCACTAGCTGCGAGTATGTCGACGGCGATTAAAAGCGGCAGCCATCAGGGTGTTCTACACGGGTGATGATGCGATGAATATCATCGTCAGCTGGGGCTTCTGGGACAGTCTCTGGGATCAATGCCGAAAGCTTTCCAATCTTCTTGATCAAATCGAGAATCGGTTTTGCTGCCATCCAGTTCGTGACCACATTTGATGCGTCCTATACGGACCGTAACGGACGTAGGACGCGTCGCACGTACCAGCTAGAACACTCTGATGTACGGCACTGGGTGCTTCGCCGTTCGCACCATCAGCCACTCGGGAGGATGCCTGGCGATTACGCGCAGGGCGAGAAGCCATTTTGGGTCCAAGTAGTTAGAATGAAGAACGCGTCTGACGCGTCTAGTCACGCAAATCGTCCCATTTTTTAAGCGGTCCTGGGTGGTCCGTGCGACGCCCGGCACATGATATCGAGGGCGCATTTGAAAGGAGCTTTGCAGACGGGAGGGTCGGAGACGAGCAGAGACGAGCAGCGGAATTATTATGTGTCAAGTGTACGCGCCATCATCCGGATCAAACGGAACAATGCACAACTTGAACCCCAGTTCAATGAGACCAAAACTTCGAAAAAATTACCGTTTGAACCGTTTTCTACCGTCTTTTTACTGTTTACCAGGGTCCGCAAACTAAAAGGATTATTAATCAGTTTACAAACGTTTTTAAACGTTTGAAAGTGAAAACGGTTGGAGCCTTCAAGTTACTCAAACCCCGCCATTGTGAGTCTGCAGTATTCGAATCACCGCTCCACGTCCTTACCATTCTTCCTCCCCAGATTTAATCTGCGTGCTTTAGCTGATCCCCGCCAAATCCTCCAAGTCAGCTTCTCTGCTTGTCCAGTAAGTCCAATTTGATTTGTGATTCAAATCCCCTGCTAATGCGAATCCAGATCACACTGGTTTTTTTACGTTGGAAGCAATTATATTGACATGCGACCGACTACGGAAAATATACGTACGCCAAATTTGGGGTCGGATCTGGTATGCGAACGTGAATCCATTCGAATTTGGATGTACACAAATTTGCAGATGGATAGATACTTACTTACACAAGTAGATACGGTGGTAGACTAGTACGTAGCGCCCGTGGGAGGCCGCCGACACGTCGAGCGGCGAGTCTGGGTGCTCCGCCCGCGGTGTCTAAGCTCGGAGCACGCGGGTGCAGCAGGCGATGAGCAGCGCAGACGCGGTATGCGCAAAGCCGCGCAATTCGGCATCTCAGCTCATGGCGCCCACCCGCGACTCGCAGGAGCACATCGTGCACATGCATGGCGCCGGGGACGAGCCGGCTGGGAAGACGAGTGGGGCACGGAGGACGAGGACATGGCACACATCCAGCGCTCGACTGCGCGCGGAGGCGCAATCTGCGTCGTGGAGACGAGTGTGCATAACTCGCGGGCTGCGCGCCAACTCGCATCCGAGGAGCACAGTACGAGCACAAGCTCGCAGTATGCGGGTACGATGTGCAAGCATGCAGATAGCGACTCGCAGGAGGTCCCTGTACCACGACGGGGACGAGCCGGCTGGGTCCTGCGCATGACGACTCGAGCGCTTAGTGCCGTTGGCGGTGATGGAGGGTAAAGGCCGAGTGCGCAGATGCACGACTCGGTGTGCAATTCCAGCATGCGACGGGAGTCGGCGCGCAAAAGACGGCGGCGACGCTGTGTGACGTGGCAGATCGCGGTCGCTGGCCGAGTGCAGCGTCGACAAGAGGCATGGAGCGCGGAGGATGCAGCGCGACCAGCTACAGTGCAGATGTGGAGAGTATGCATTTTCCGGCGTTCCTGAGTGGAGACGGTGTAACTTGTGCGAGTCCGCAGGCGCAAGTGAGGAGAGGAGTTGCAAAGAGTCGCAGATAATGCAAGCAAATTTAAATCTACGCACTTTGAGTCAACGCGTGCACTACAAAACAAGCTCAGTTTAAGCAAGTTTAGAAGCAAATGAAGGCGCACCATGAGCCCCATTATCCACCCACATCGTGCCTACATCCACCACGAACATCATCGGCGTCCTCCGTGATGAAATAGACACAGGCCACAGGCGGACAAATCGCGATCGAGACGCAGGCTGGCGTGGGGGAGGGAGAAGCCTTCGTAAATGTTGTTACTGCTCTCCACTCAGACCTTGTTCAGAGTCGGGGCATGGCAGTCGAGTGGGAAGAGGGAGAAAGTTTGTTGTGTGGCTGAGCCAAACACCGGCCCGGTCTCGGCCGATAGGCGTTCTCGCCTCTACATTGAAAACTCGTACAGAAAAACAGCAAAATTTCTCTCCATAGGTTGAGAGTATCCTCAATGAGTATTTTCGGGGACAATCACGGAGGCTGCAAGTCCCGCAGGACCACGGGATGGGGACGGGTTTTTACGGGTCATGGCCAACCCCCAGCCGCCCCAAATACTGCGGCAAAACTCGATACCGTAATTTTGAGCCAATAGAATTTCATGGGACTTTGAACGAACACTTATACAATCTATAGAAGTGTCCGAAATAAAAAACCGGGGTCAAAATCGAGTCGGAACGACCACAGGACGAGCATTTCAAGCTAAGTGAGAGAATTCAAACTCCACCCAACACCTTAAAATCATCCAAGAATTATCTCTGGGTCCTGCATCACCTCCATTCTGACCCCGGTTTTTCGTGCAGTATGCTTATACATGCCATCTAGATTCTAAGTAAGTGCGCCAGGTCACACGGCATTCAAATGCCGTGAACCCATGACACTGCGGGCAAGTCCTACGGCGGCCGTGGGACTTGCCCGCAGTGTCATTTCACGTTTAAGCCGCTCATTCCAAGCTCATTCACGGTCCTCGCTCAGAACCTCAGAGAACCTCCCGGTGCCCACAACCAAATCACAATGTCATCTGACAAGAAAGTTATTCTCATTACTGGCGGTAACCTCAGAACTTCTCCGAGCCATGGCCAGTCCATAGTACTGACAACCGTACCACAGCCAACACGGGCTTAGGATACGAAATCGTCAAAGCCCTGTACGCTACCTCCGTCCCCTACGAGCTCATCATCGGATCGCGCACCCTCTCCAAAGCCGACGACGCGATAAAAGTCCTGCAGTCGGAGGTTGCTTCCTCGCCATCGACTCTCAGCACCCTCCAGATAGATGTGTCTTCCGACACCTCCCTCGAGGCAGCGGTCAAGACTGTCGAGTGGAGACACGGTCGCATCGACACACTAATCAACAACGCGGGGGCCGCATTCGACAGTGCGGTCCAAGACGGGACCATGTCGCTCCGCGAGGCCTTCAACGCGAACTGGGACACCAACGTCACGGGCGCGCATGTTCTCACCACGCTCGCCGCTCCCCTGTTGCTGAAGAGCGCCGACCCGCGGCTCCTGTTCATCACCTCCGGTACGAGCTCCATGACCGGAGACCGATCCGTCGCTGTGGGAGACCGTCCCCACCCTCGCGGGCATCAATGTGTCGCCTGCGAAGGGCTGGCCGAAGGCCTATACAGTGGCTTCGTTTCCCAGTTATCGGTCGGCTAAGGCGGGGCTGAATATGCTTATGCGCGAGTGGGTGCGCATCCTGAAGGAGGACGGGGTCAAGGTATGGGCCATCAGCCCCGGTTTTTTGGCGACTGGGGTGGGAGGCGCGGGCAAGGAGCAGTTACTCAAACTGGGGGCTTTGGAACCGCATATTGGGGGAGAGTTTGTCCGTGATGTTGTCGAGGGCAAGAGGGACCACGACGCGGGCAAGGCTATTCGCCGCAACACGGTTCAGCCGTGGTAAACGGTGGGATGGTTTTCGCTTTTATATTGTTAATTTTCGATGTCTCTCTGACTTGCGTTTGCTCTTAGCTTTTTTTTTAATGTACCCGGTGCGTTTCCTTCTGCCACTCCACTCATGGGATCCAACTGACAGTCCCTTGTTACTCTAGATAGCCACGCGAGTGTATTATATACAACCAACGCGATGAAAATCCTTGAGAACTCAATAAATTCCCTAAAGTTGGGACTCTCAAGAGACGGTATATGATATGGTTTATCTGCGGTTTGGATAGAAATTGAAATGATTTGCTAAGTTTCGACTAATGATTCGTTCTTAGTTCTACAGACGCCAATCCGAGCTCTCTCGGATTTCTTTGGATCTTGGGAGCCATATCTGGGTCATTAGCAACCGATGTTCGGAACTTCAACATTGACTCAGTTGCAAGCACACTGCGCGCAACAACTCGAAGCACTGGCAATCACCGGATGTTGGTGCCATGCCGATCGTTGTGGGTCCCAGTCGCGCTCACGCTTGTACTACTTACTACATATACCTTCAACTCCGTTCCATGTCCGAGTCCGCCTTCGGAAACGCACTCGGAACCCTCGTCGTCATCGTTTTCAAGGCTGTGCGTTTGGTTTCTTCTGTTCCCTGCCTCATTTGCATCTTACACCGGAATCCACCATGGCAGAATCAGCTTCGTACTAAGGACACCAGAAACCAGAATCCATGGTGGGCGGTCCCGCAATGCCCAGGGCGTGGATAAGCGAACGATCTTCGCCACTGTGTGCGGACTCGGTGGGGAACACTCGTGGGGATGGGACGAAATGCGATTCCAATTGTCCAATGCCGCGGGGCGGAGAATAACTCAAACACGGCGGTGGCAGGTGGAACTCCAGCACCGAGGCCCATCATCATGATTGTCTGCTTTGCGGCAGCCACAGATGATTCTGGCGGACCCAGCCTATGGATTTGACGGAAGTCATGGCCCGAGGTGAAAGCGATCGTGAGTATGCGTATTGCAGATTGAAGTACCAGTCCATCCACGCGTAGAATTGGTTACCCTAAAGACGACTCAAGGCAGGATCACCGGGAATTTTCTGCTTGAGTTGTCGGTTTGGGCTAACACCGTTCGTCTTCAAATTATGACTTTTTTCTTTTTGCACGCTGACTCGGTTGCTAGCCCTAGTCTCTCGTACACAAAGCTGCAAGAAGATGAAGCTGGTCCCTCGCTTGTTTGTAGGCGATAGGAAAAATGTTTTCACAGAGAAATGAAGACAAATACTACTTTCTGGCCGGACTTGCCCTTTTGCGTCCCGAACTCCTCGGAACAGACGCTGACTCTTGACCTCAGCGCGACTCTGGTGTTGGGATACCATACCATTCCCACATTATACCAGCTTGAACCACATCTTATTCCGGTGCATTATTCCCTAATTTGACCTTGAATCGGATTCACCGAAATAATTTTTGTCTCGAACGATGACGAGGCCCAAATATTGCTGCAAATAAATAACAGGGAGGGAACCTTGGTTCAAAATTAATCGTATGGTTGCTCTATGCGAGAATATTTTTGATCCGTTGTTGCGACGTTATCTATGTGGGCCATCTGCGAATCCAGCCGACGTTGCGCGGGAGATCCTTCTTTATTGGGCCAGCATGCATTCTACCAGTGGTAATAGTTCCCGGCACGTTCAATGTGAAATTCCTCTGCGTAACTTGATCCGGGACTTGATTTTGTTGAGTCGAACCGTGGGAATTTTATCGCGCTTTCATTTCAACTCCGCTCGGATTCAGACGTACAACAAGCGCATAAAATGGAGTTCAATCGATAAACGGGTAATAGCGATGATACAGCGAAAATAAGGGAGCATTATCAACAAAAGACGGTCTTGGTTGGTCCAAAGATTGCGGCACCGCCAAGGGCGACATCTGGTTCGGGTAATGAGGTGCCTCAGTGTCCGATACAATCATCTCGCTTGTTTCTTCCTGTGGATGTGGGAAGCCCTACGAACCATGATCAGAAAGGCTGAACGAAGACCGCTCCCGAGTCGGCTGAAAAAAACGATACGTTAAAGTATCAAATGAGCCTTGACGGATCCGGAATCGAACCCCGAGCAAAAGCCGTCAGCATCTCGAGAAGCCACGGGAATCAGCCTCCGCCGAGGATTCCTCCTGCTCTTCGAGCGATAAGGACGAGGTGTAAGGAGCCAGCATGAATTGATGAGAAGCTGAATTGTGTGGCGTCCGTGTGTAAGACCCACGCGAATAGTGGGCGAGGAGTGCCAAAACCCGGAAAACCGCACCAGTTCAGCCTAATGGATCTTGGAGGGAACGAACTCCCGTCTGGCACCTGTATGAAGCGGACAACGAAGCACGCTCGGTGACTGTGGCCAACAGACCATTTTCAGTGGTGTTGGATCTTGGACCAGCTGACGAGGTTGTCGGTGCCAGGACCTAGGTCTGACGAGGATGTAGCGAGCCGGCACAAAAGAATTCAGCCCATTACAACCATCGCATGGTCTTGAGGGAATCCGGTGAACCCCTGCTGGGCAGAGACAGCAGCTGAAGCGATATGCGACTGTTGTTGCCCGGCGGCCGATAGACCCGTTGTAGGCCTGGATAAAGAATGTTCTTAGCAATCATGAAGAGAAGAGCCGCGTACGTGCGGCTTACTGTCAGCTCGGGCGCTAGTTGGGTCGAGTCGAGCAAGCGTGGGTTAATTGCGATCCGGAACCTAGAATAAGTAATCAGCAGCCACGGAGCGTCTATTCTACGTCATTCCGCACCTTCCTATCTTTCTCCTCGCCTCTAACACGCGGCACCGCTCGACTCGCCATCGTCGTGGGCCACATGTTCCTCATCACTGCTGCCGCATGGCCCGCATTTGGTATTCCACTCTCCGCGCATCGCCCTGGAGACCCTCATCCTTCACGCATCTACCTTTTCTCTGTATGCCTGGAGCACTTTTTAATACGACTTCGTAGCGATGCCATGCATCCGCCGAGTTGAATCGAGTAATTCTTTACCGTTCGTCCTCTGGGACCTTATCAAAGGTATTTTTGTTCATTCGCTCCAGCTCCCAAGTTGACGCCAATTACCTGGCCTGCCGCATCCATGTACACGTAAGTCAATTAGCCTGAGCCATAGCATCAAGGATCCGCCATAACGGTTGACAAGGTGTCATTCATTTGGCCATGACTCATGTGGGGGTCCCAGATGGTGAAAAGAATCAGCGAGGAGACGCGCATAGAAGTTCAATAGAGCAGTGAATCACGAAGCTAAGAGATCCGGAAGATCGGCGAGAAAAAAAGAACGCGATGGGCAGTGACACGACAACATAGAAGACAGAAAATCGGAACAGAGGAGCAGTATCCAACAGCAAGACACAAGGGCTGCAGAGCCCTCCGCAGTGGCGATCCAGTGAGCCCCTGTGATGGGCAGACAGTAGGCGAGTAGGCGGACAGAGAGCCTGAAGGTGGCCATGGGACGCGGGACGGTAGCCTGTTCGAATGACTGAGAAGCGCAATTTGATCGGCGTGTGATTAGCGCTGTCCGGTTCTGCTTCGCCGTGTCTCCACTGCATCCTACTTATTCATTTCACAGCCTTTTTCTTCTCCCCCCTACATTCTTGCACAATAGCTATGCACACATTCGCCCCACGTTGCTTATGTTCCAGATCGTACCTGTGCCCGACACTCACCTAAATACCCTGGCCAATCTGTACCAGGCCAAAACCGGGTAGGGCTTGGGGAGGGCAAGGGTCTTCGCCTCTGAGTCCACGAGACTGAGGTATGGCAGAAGAAGACCATGGAGCGCCGTGTGAGAATTAACCAAAAGCGTCCTTTCACCGCATATTTCTCTCCAGTTTCTCTTCAATGTCGATCTCATCATTCATCTAGGCTATGCGCTGGCAAGGCAGTGACGAGCGCCTGTCGCACGTAGTTGATAGCCATCCTTCTTCCCCGCCTCGGTGCAGGTCGGCGCTTAGGTGTTGGGCGCCCAGAATGCTCACAGTACAGTCCATTCCTGGGAGGGTCTCGAGAATAAGTTTCGGCCATAAGGGCTCTATCATAGAGGTGAGCCTGAGCCAGAATCTACTCCTTCAGTTTCGATGATGGTGGTTTTAGCCAAAGAAATTGATGATAGGGTGGGTCTCATGCAACCTTGTACAGAACGCGAGGTTGACTCCTCGCATCAGGAACGCCTTTAACACAACAAGCTAGAAAGCCGCAGAAAAAATAAACTGAACCCACCTAAAAACATCTCAAGCCCAACGCAGTGGGTCGCGAAAAAACTGTAACTCCGTACAGCCAACGGCGAGCGTCAGCGGGGGTTTGCCGCGCTTCAGAAATCCCACTAAACTGGTATATGATCCTGTCTCAACCCCCTTGAGAATAAATGTTTTGACAGTTGGCTCAAACGATACCGCGTGTTCAGCAGGCGCCTTCGGTGATCTCCAACTTGAGCGTCAATCTCCGTCCACAATTTGGGGCATCTACTTCGAATTCCATGCACCGTACTCGCAAGGTGTTTAACGTTCTGAGTACCCCCGTTTTTTTTTTCCACGCCGCCGTGCATTTACCTCGCGGTGTGTTGAACACCAGCGTCTATTTGGACTTAATAAAGTCGCGTTCGCCAACGCAGCAACCCACTTTCTTAGCACCAACCCCCCGTCTGATCCTTCCTCCCCACACCAACCACTCTCCCGCGTCATGTCTGATCCCGCTACCAAGAATTCTGCCTCTAAGTGAGCGTTTTTTATTTATTCATTGTTCACGCATTCGGCTTGTTGAGCAGTATGATTTCGCGACTAGGAGAGGGACGTCCCCAACCGGAAAGGGGACGTCTGGGACGTCTGCGCACGACACCTCTTCGACGGAAACGGCGTCTAAGACTACCAAGACCAGCTCGACGACGACGAAGACCTCGAAATCTGGCTCTACAGCGACTGGCAATACTTTGATGTAAGTCTCGTTTTTGCTCTCCGCTCACCAATTTAATGTATCTGTCGATAGTAGCAACACCGTGACGTCGTCGACCAGCACCCGAAACACATCGTCTGGCCAGGATTTGAGTCAGTGTACGCTCACACTGCGGGAAACCATCCTCACCATCGAGTGGACCGGTGGCTCCCCCGTGACCGTGAATCTCAACCAATACGTCGCGTACATCGGCGGCCAGTTATGCTGGGTTTCCCGCGGCACCGGCGGCTTCCGAACCGCATGCCAGGAGAAGAGTATCCAGTTGGATGGCACGTTTCTCGTTGCTTCGTGCCGCGAAGGCGACTCTGGAGACTACCAGAAGGTTCGGCTTGACCTGAACCGCCACATCATATTCGACTCCGCGACCAATTTCTATCGGCCCGACGAGCTGGAGTTTACCCTCGCGGGCGCCGAGACGATCGTCGAGTCCTCGAGGAGCTTGCTGGACATCACCCTCATCTCCACATTCAATCTCTCCAAGCTTCTGCGCGAGCCTGCTTTTAACAAGGCCATCACGGAGGTCGCAGAGCGTGCAGAGAGCGACGCGCACGATCAGCGCCTGGCGGCTATGAACGAGATGACCGAGGAGGTCGAGGAAATCAAGAAGGAGGTGGAGGAGTTGCAGAAAAGGTTGGAAAGCGTTGCGACCAGGTCTCAGAAAGCGACGGAGGACATGAAGACCCAGCTCGAGTCCATTAGTAAAGAGTCGACGCAGCGGTTCGAGCGAGAGATGACAACGCTCGTCAACGCGCTGGCGAAGGAGGCTATGAAGGCCGTCTACGCCCAGATCCGCGAGCTCCAAGTCTTGACTGTGGAGCAGCAGACGGCGTACGAGTCCCACTGGCCCCCGCCGCCATACAATGCCAACGCCACGCCCGAGCCTGTGGGTGTCCGCTGAGTTTGCCGGTTTTTCATCTGTATGGTAGTGTTGCGTGTATATGTTCTTGTCAAGCCCATTTCATTGCTATCGAGTTGCGTGGATTTCCCTGGTCTGGAATGAAAAAAACGTCATAGATGAAAATTTGCGGCCCCAATGAAAGGTAAGGCAGGCGACCGGCCGTGAAAATAAACGGTCGAAGCCATGAAGGCTCGATTCCCGAGGTGAACGGGCTCATGCCGGATTAATCCGATGAACGGCAGAACATGTGGCGTTGAGGCCCCATGCATAACAGTTGACCGAAGTTGCGAAGCTGAGTAGGGATTGGAGGAAAGTGGGGGATAGTGCTACTGCAGGGAGCAGCGGGTGATTCACTTACTGGTTCAAGCTGCTCATGACCTGGGCGTCTTCAGCTCAGACGGGATTGTCGTGAAGAGATGGCGAAGCGCTACATAGTAAAAAGAAGAAGAACCCCGTACATACATATATATCCCATACCTGCGAACCGACAATTACGAGTCGGAAGTTTGAAAATTGAGAGAAACTTGGAATCGCTATTGAACTTGAACTTGCCATAGTAAACTTGAAGCTACTTGAAGTTGATCCCAGGGCTGGGATTGAGATCTATTGGACGGTGAGCTTTGCAGAGACACTTGCATGTGCTTCGTTCGAATCGACCGTGCTCACTCGTCGGCGTCGTCGAGGAACGATAAACGATGATGAGGGCAGTGCCGCAGGACGAAGGACAACAAAAAGACAATCGGATAAGCTCGGCCGAACGATCCGAGCTGAGTGTCAAGCGCCATCAAAGATGAATCCCTGTCAGTGGGATCAATGGGAGTGACAAACACGAACATACTGCAGGGGGTTCATCTTTGACCAATCTTTGACTGGCCACCACGACTAAGTATCTTCTGGCCCAGGTTCAAACCCGTTACTTTTCTTCATCAGGATGCATCCTGGTATTGATTCTGGTTACGGCCGAACGCGTTAAAACCTCTCAATGGGCGGCCTCAAATGTTCCACTGCGACAGCCGCCAGCCAACGACTATCTGGCACGGAGGAGCCTTCACCCGCCATCGTGTTCCAATCCATCCAATCCTCTGTCCTATGACTCTTCAAACAGTTCAGTCCGACGCTGTTCACCCTCGAGACACCAATCCATCTCGCTGGTGAGGATCGTTTACGTATTGGGATTGGGAGGCTGGCGAGGACGATCAAGTTCCGTCGCCGAGGGAGATTATTTGGGCAGCGCGACCGTGCAATGGCCTCTCTCACTGTATGCACTGACTGGGCCCGGTAGCGCTACCAGCTGGGCTCTCGCTAGACTTTTGCGTGAGACTCTCCCGCAGCAACGCCCGTATCGTGTCGACGATGCGGCCGACGTGCTGGGTGCGATGCGGAGAATTCGTCTCTCATGCCGATCATCCATAGCTAGTGCAATCTTCTTGCACGCGCGCCACTAGTGCACCTCGACCTCGGCGCGCCAACAATCTTGATTGCCGTATAGGTTTCTATCTCCACAAATACCGGCACCTAGTGCTAGGACTTCTTCTCGGCGCGCGGCGCGCTCCCGACGTTCCTCGGGGCGTCTTGTGCCGCCCTACTCGATACCCTCACCTGGCTTCACCAAGAATGACGGCGCGATGTGGAGGTGTACGAGTCGGACCGACACGCTGCATGCAGAGCTTCCCTCAACCTTATTGCGAATGCGGCATAAACACATCTATTGTACGCCGCACCTCTTTATTGCCCCGCTCGCCCCTCGCTCATCGGCATCTTTGGGTAGCCCGACAGGTGACCGAGACGAAAGGAAGTGCACCACGGTGTGGGCCGCGCGCTTCGCGCCTTATACGCCCCAGCCGGCATTCATTCCGATGGACCTCGTCCCGATACACGTACAACACCAATCACCAACGGCGTCGAAGCGGTATGTACTTCCCATCCAGAGTCTCTCCCTACCCTCTCGCTCACCCTTCCCTTGCTCAGATCCACCCTCCACCTTCCTCCCCCGGCCTCAGAGCACGCTCCCCGATGCACCGACAGGGTATCATCGGACCTACCACTAGCTCGCCCTCCATGCGGCTGTCCCTCCTGCGTCGATGCCGGATGTCGATGCGGGGGGTACGCATGGGAGGCGGGGTGCTGGAGGTTCGGTGGTATCTTGTCGGTAGATCGAAGGGTATTTTGTATTTTCCCGGACACACCTATGGCGGACCTCTGTGTACGGTGCGTCGTTTTCTCTGTATTATTCCTCCCGCGCGCGTGCAATACTTGTACACCAGCACACGCTATTGGGAGTAAACTTCTCCGGATACCTCTCTGCCTGGTCATTGGCCGACGATTCGCTTGCTGACACGCTCTTCACGATACCTCCCGAGGCGAGCGGGACGGATAATATTCGTAGTGTCTCACCGGAGACTGACGGACCAGGACACAGAATTTTTCGAGCCCTGTGAGCTGCGGGCCCGGGAGCTGGTGTTGTTGGATCGCGTCAAGTGAGTCATTGGCGCTTGTTTCCTTTTCCTGGCGCTGTTGAGATTCTTTTTTGAACGGTTGCTAATGTCGGTTGCGCAGCACACCCGGGGCCAATTGCAGTGGGCGGTTAGACAGAGCTGGTTGAAGCCGAAGCCACGTAAAACTGCTCCAGTCAGTATGGCACATGTTTATGAACAAAGCTTTTCCTGTT
This sequence comes from Mycena olivaceomarginata, assembly GCA_029378375.1. Taxonomy (NCBI): domain Eukaryota; kingdom Fungi; phylum Basidiomycota; class Agaricomycetes; order Agaricales; family Mycenaceae; genus Mycena; species Mycena olivaceomarginata. Next base: position 162,447 of record JARKIC010000685.1, on the reverse strand, counting down.
TCCTCTTGAGTGGTACAAAAAATCAATTTCAAAGCACCTCACAAGCAGGGTTGCTGCGGCGCCACCTCACTAGGATTCGAATAGAACGACAGATTGACGCCAATGGCTTCAAGGCTGGTTATAATCACTTGCACCATGCCACCTTTAGTTCCACTTCCCACCTTCGCCCATGGGCCGGTTTCGACTGGTTGTATTTCCCAAGCAGTACCGTCTGGCCTGGAGACATGCATGCGTGGTCGACATGGGATTTGCTGTCGCCATTTCCGTCCTCGCTGGAATGGAGTCGAATCCTTCCTGGAACAATATCACAGCGGTTTCCTTTTCTCAAGAACTGTTTATACCCGGTGAGTATGGTACTACCATTATGCATGTAAGAACTCTGATGGTCGCAGTGGGAGGATGCATCCTTCGTTTCGTGCAACTCTGGGCTAGCTTAGCGGCAGATGAGTCAATCCGGTGTTTTATTCGGGACTTATTGTTATTCGATTGGTGCGACGTAACCGCGCAATCCCATAACTAAGCCGACTGTACCCCTTAGATAATTGGCGTGTCCACTACCGTTTTTTAGTAGTACGTACACGTCCTGAATCGCTAGCCTACTTCGTTCTGAGTTTCTACCAGCCTGCTGCACTGGCGCCATATCCACTCTGACGCCTGGCGCCTTGTAACACTCGTGAGTGAGAAGTTCTCTTGCGGGTTTACTCAAGTGTAAATTTCTAGATCGGGATCGCGTACTATCACGACGCACTGTGCCTTATAGAACTCTTGAATCAATATATGTTCCATTCATCTTGGATGGGTTCGTGCCATTGCTAAACATTATCCACTTGTTAAGAGACTCATTCAGTTAGGAGGTGGCTCAACGACCGCCGATTGGCAAAAACAATATCCACTGCCCGCGGCCGCGAAGCTGTTCCCATTTCGTTAATTCCTTTGAGCTCTTTGACCGATGATGTGATGCACTGGTTGGAACTCACGGCGCGCACCCGAACACAGAAAACGCTCTGGATTGCAACCGACAGCGACACCGAAACGGGGTTTGGGCCTGTTCAAATTGACGTGGCTGTCGCAAAAGTCCGATCTGAGTCATAGGTGGGTACAAGTCCATACAAGTCTGTATAACTCTGTAAGATTGTGAGGGGGTCTATAAGGCTCGAAAATCGACTATAGTTGCCTATAAGGATTTACCGAACTTACCAGACTTACAAGTGCTTAAGGGTGGTTATAGAAGCTTATAAGCCATCTCCGTGGGGCCGAGAAAAATAGGGGGCAGTCCCAGTCGACTCTTATCATCATTGACTAGCTATCATTAACATTAGTTACTGCGATAGTAAGTAAGTAAGGAGGAGTCCAAATGTAAGGATACAAAGACAGGTGATACAATAATAACTAACACTATGTTATAGTGGAAATTTTGGGAGGTCATGACCTGAATTTTGTACCTTGCTCGAGCCACCGGGTGCAGGCCCCACCCAACCACCCTGGGAAAAGCCGAAGCATCATGAATTCATGTTGAATCATCAGGAATTCAAAATGGCCAGACAAAAAAAGGTGAGTTGAACCATCATGAACTGCATCATGGAATTCAACTACCTAGCCCTGACAAAACACCGTGAAACATGAAATTCAGGAGCACTGTTGTGAATTTCACAACAAATCCTTCTCACAGTGAAAGAAAACATGTTATAATGAGCTGGAAATTGAATACATTGTACTGTTTCAACTACACAATGTTTTAGTGTCTAGTCTGAGCCATAGAGTACAGAGATTCTGAGAGAGGGTGAAGGGACTTATAGCACTTATAGGTACTTACAGCCTGGGTGTAAGACCGATATAATGGTGTCATAAGCGGCCTATAAGGCTGTAAGTCTTCCTAAGCCCTTATAACCCAAAACGAGTGATATGCCCATACGGAATAAGTTTACTGGCGGCCGCCAGCGGCCTCTGATGTCCGCCGTTGGCCAAGGCCGGTCAGTGGACAACAGCATTAGGTAATGGTACCCACCGATGATTTCATTACCCCTATTGATTGTTATTGTACGCCGTCGTCCTTCGCTGAAAGCCACTGGTGGCCAGCGTTTCAAATTTCAAATATGACAAATGGCACCACATCTCTTCTATCTGAGTCACCATGTCTGCCCAGCCCGCTATCGTCTTCGACGGCCCTCTCGAGGATTTGACCAAGAAACAGCTTGATCCAATTTGCATCGCGTTAAACCTTCTGTACAAAAACAAAAAGAAGGACGACCTTATCAGACTTATCAAGACCACTCTTTTCTCAATCTCCCCCGAGCTGGAGCAGGACCCTCGTTTCTCCAAGCTCTACAAGTACGGCAGGGATATGCCCGAAGAAAAACAGCCTAAGAAAGGGAAAAAGAGTACCGCAAAGGCGAAGGAAGACTCGGTCGAAGCCGGCAAGCCTCAGAAGCCTCTTACCGGGTAACACAGTATTTTATCTCCCTTGTTTGATGTACCTTACAAGCTTTTTAGAGCCAACCTTACCCTTCACAAACAAAAGTCCACTACTGACCCGCCTGCCGGTTTTGCGCCTTTGGGCTTACAGGGAATAGCCAAGGTGCGAACCACGATTTAATGTCGCAGCATAAATAATGAATGTTTCTCATTCAGGGAAAGTCTTGAATACCGCCTTGATTGGTGACTTGTCGAGTGTCTCACCGTCTTCCTCCCCCGGTCCGGAACCGGCTCACGATGAGGATTCTGGCAAGGAGCAGGATGAAGAGCCCGCCAGAAAAGACACTCGGGGCACTGCAAACGGTACAGTAGCCGTATCGTTGGCCGGTTTCTTATTTTAATCCTTGAGTCTTGACACTTTGCATTGTGTGATCTCCTTACCGCTATTTATTTGACACCATCGGCTTCATTTTGCTGCAATATATTGGTTCCTTTGTTATCTCTGTTGCTCATGCTTATATCCGAGTTGGTTTCCGTTTCTTAACAAACCCGATCGCAAATTTGCAATCAAATACTTCTGTGATCAACTTGACCACCGTCCGCCATGGCAGTTTCCATTCGACAACTCATTTGGATGCTCCAGATGTTTTTCCCTCCGGAGTTGGGAGTTCAACAGGCCCTCTATGTCTTAGGTGTTTTAATCTCGCTGTACCCTTTGCTTCGCCTTCACACAAATCAGCGCAGAGGCCCTCACCAACCCACTGTTACTGGATGGATGAAAAGCATCCAGACATTGCTCACTCATGCCTTTTTGGATGAGGCAGATGATCCTGAGGCCTGGACAAATGGTCTAAATCTGGCCCCCGAATATTCAAGATACATATGCAATGACCTCGACAGGCTCTATGGATTGCTGGGGCTGAACGATAACACCCCAGGCGACCCTTCATTTCTGTTTCGCACACCACGACCGATGCTTTCCACCTTGCGGTTGGATTGTAAATTCTGCCCAGCAGGAGATAGCAATCTGGTACCGTCTTTACGACGTCGCCTCAAAAACAGCACCCAGAATGTCTGGCTATTAGACGCCTCATTCCGTTGGATGTCTGCGACACTGGTGATTGGGTATTGCGCAGGATGCAAAGCAGATTATTATCCCGACAGGATAACTCGTGTTGGTTTCTGAGGCCAACGTACCCAACTTCTCGAGTACGATGCAGAATTTTTGCGCGTCTCGAAAGTTAGAATCTGGGTTCACCGGAAAATTGCCTTAGCGCAGGAGAAGGCTTTACACCGGTTCCATTCTGGGTGGTCTAACTTTGCCGACTGGATTAACGACACCATTGGCGATATAAATGTTCGATTCACATATCGCCAGTCTCAGCGACTTTTTCTCGAGCATTTCTCACGACGACTTCTACTGGCGCATGGGAAGGATGCAACCTTTGTATCCAGCGCTCATTCCACGGCAAAATCCCTAGCGGAGGATGTTCGGAAAGCAATTGGGGTCAATGGGGGCGTCCTTCCGAGTGCTATGGCCCATGGGTGCACAGATTGCACCCATGTCAAGCAATATGCTTCTCTATTAGGGCAAGAAGTCAATCTTGGAGGAGGCGCCGATGTTGTGGACTCGGAAGCCGGGCCCGCAGAACAAGTAAAAATATTTCTTTCAAGAAGACATTTGCTGACTGCTCTTTTTGTAGGTGGATACAAACAATCCTGCATTTCAGCCTCTACCTCAGAACATCTCTGGAGCCTTGCCTCGACAAGCAGCACCTCCCCAAGGATCTCCTCGGGGATATATTTGGATGGCAGTAATGGACGGTAAGACGTTGAGACACAAGGCAAGTTGAGATGTGATTTAAAGATACTCAACTTATATTTATTTCTAGAAATGCGCCCTTGACGATTGCCGCCTTCCACTCTTTAACTTCAAAAATGGCCGCTTCTGTGAAGAGCATTTAGATCATGCCAATATTTGCGGGATTATTCCTTGCGGTCGAGAGGTCCATTCACCGGACGCACTCACATGTGCTGATCAGTCTCACATTGACTGGTACAAGCGATACAATGACCGATTCCACCGCCTTTCTTTCAAAGGGGTGCAGAGAGTCATTCGTCGCCAGCATGACTCGGCGGAGTCTGATGCTTCACACGGAATCTCTGGGCCATCTCTTCAAGTGCAGCTACAGGCCTTGGGTGACACTCCTGGAGAGCAGGTCATCCATACCTTCAAAGCCAAGAGAATTTACTGTCTCCAAACAATACAGTGGGCCTGCGGGGCTCCTGTTGGATGGGGTAAGTGCTACAAGTCTGAAAGCACCCCGCAGGTACTTTCCTTCATCAACGGGATTTGGGAGGATTTCCCAGACTTCCGACCAAGCTTCGTTGTTTATGACAAGGCCTGTGACCTGCTCCGCCATATTGTAACTCAGAATCCAGATGATCTCTGGGTCAAGTCCACCAAGTTTGTGGTCGATGCATGGCATTATATCAACCACCGTACTACAGATCTTCTCTGTCGAACGAGGTGTAATCCGGCTCCCATGGACGGCTCGCAACCAGATTTGGTACTCACCGAGGTCGATGATGATGGCGTCGTCCATCAGACTCGCGCATTCAACACCGAAACTGCGGAACAATTGAATTCTTGGCTGGACGGATTTGAATCCCAGCTGCAGCAGATGACAGACGTGAACTTTGATTTCTTTGTTCATGTCTTGATGCTGATATACGGCGAAACAGTGGAAAAGAAAATCATATCCAAGGGAAAGGAGTTGACAGAGGATTTCTGGGACCAGGTCAATGGTGTTGACGAGATTGTTGTAGATATCTAGAGCTCATATTGACGAAAACTTGTACAAAAACTCACTCAACATCGGTGGCCGCCAGTGGATCCCACTGGCTTTCACCGGTCATCTGGGATAGTGGAAGGCCGGCGGCTTGGTGGCAGCCACCGTAAGCCACTTCAGAACGCTGGGATTGCAAACCAATTTTAATTCAGTACCGAGCGGCAGTGCTCTAACATTTTTTTAAATACTTCTGTGTAGATAGTTACAAAAGATATTAGAAAGTCGGCGATGACCACCGGGAGTCCTAGGTGGGCTCAACTCAGTGTATGGGTCCATTGGAAGCCGGCGGCGGCCAGCGGTGCTCACCAACTTCTGTCAATAGGCAGAAAGGGAGAAAGCCCGGCGGCAGCCATCGGATTACGGTAGTCTTCGTCGGCTGCCAGTGTTGCTGCTTGCTGAACGTAAGCCGTTGGAAGACGCTGATAGCTAGTGACTGCCGGCGGCGGCCACCGGTTTTCAACAACTTCTGTCAGCAGGCAGAAAGGGGCAAAGACCGGCGGCAGCCATCGAAATACGGTGGTCTTCGTTGGCTGACGGTGTTGCTGCTTGCTGAGCCTAAGCCAGTGGAAGCCAGTGGAGGACGTTGATAGTCGGTGACTGCCAGCTAACGACGTCGGTTTCAGATGACGAGGTGAGAGGTTGTGGCAATCAATATTGATGATCAACGGCAGACGTTGGGTGGAATGTTGGCGGCCGTTGCGGGCCGCCGGCCCGCAAGGCCTTATGCCCTGCGGGCATATTACTGCCCAAAACAGACTTTTGCGACAGCACACCAGCGGACAGTGCTGCTGCCGTTAATTCATGGTCTTGCGCGTGTCCCTCGGTACACAACGGAGCTTGTCCGGATCGTCCGAATGCATGGCTTTCATCGTCTCTGCAAGTGGGTTGGCCATCTTGGGCAAGGACCAGAATATGTATAAATTTGTTTTATATCCCGGCGCGGTGAAAACTAACTTGTGTGCAGGATTCAGGCGGGATCCGTGTCGAATCGACGAACCGCTTGCTTGTCCGGCCCTTGAAACGCATACATAACAAATCTGAAAATGTTAACGACTTGCAGATCAGACGCACAACACTCGTAATTAGCGGTGTCCGCATCAACCAGGCGACTGGAGTCAGAAATTCTGACACTCCGAGATTTACCTCAACTATGGAATATAGTTGTGGTCAGCCAACCCGATCTCCTCGACGACGATGACAAGTTCAGGGTCGAAGATGCCTCCACTCTCTATCTCTCCGACTCTGGATCGAGTATGTATTCGGCAAAAAATCCCGCCGCTCCGACATCATTGTACAAGGTGGCGGCCCTGCAAATGTGGCTCTTCATACACTGACTCTTCCAGAATTTATTCTATCTTCTGCTCGACGGAGTCTAGCGTAGCCCAAATGACCATTCCCAGAGGTATTTACTTCATTTATCAGCCCCTAGTTACTGCTCATACATGAATTCAGAATTTCGGCAGACCTTTGTCGGATGCGTCTACTCCTTCCCAGCGCAGGAGCTCCAACGACTGCCGAGATTTTCCGAGATTTTCATTGTGCCTCGGAAGACTCCAGATGGATGGTTAAGGTAAATGGGCTATTGATTAGTGCTCCAATATTTAAATATGCGGTAGTCCTTATCAAGCCTCGGGTTCATATCATACACCCAAATCGACACGTCCCGGAGGACCAGGCCTTTGCAGTTTCGAACCCGATACACTCCGTGGGGTAGCTGTCCTTCCTACTACCTTCTGCTTACAATTGCTAGATTCTGGATTCTGGCCTTCCGAATGAGAGCGGGATCAAGAACGACCAAGTATTTATGCGACGTGCTCACCGGCTGTTACGTCTTTTGGCGGCCCTGCTAAAGATTTTACCAGAGAAACTTCAGGTTCATGATGTAGTCTTGCTGAACGACCATCCTGTTTTTCAAATAGGACACTTGTTCTGAGCTCAATTCTTCACCTTTGTGCCTGCTTATAGGCTCATTTTCTCCAGGCTTTAAATACCCAGGGAATGTCCTCAGAGTTTCAATGCGGGCCTGCAGGGGGGTATCTGAGCGGAGAATATTGATGATACATTATCGTCTTTGATGAGCAGTCAATAGAACACTCGCTCCGTAGTCAGAGCTTGACCGTTTTCCTCGTTTCTATGCTCAATCGATTCTGTAATACACAGGGAACCGCTGGCGTGAGGATTTGGTCAGGATGGTATTTCGTTATTTCGAACAACGGCATTGTAGCTAGGGGACAAGAGATTAGCGTTAGGAACATGAACATCTGGCATGCAAAACTGTGGACAGGTCGGACCGAAGGTGACACCCCTTTCGTACGGCACCCAAATTTGGACGTTTGATCTGTCGGCTACGCCTCAGCCCCGGCAGGCCTCGGCATTGCAATTTTCTCTCCGGAGGCAACTTTTTCATACGAAGGGTCGTGTGACGCATGACATACGAGATGAACGAAATAATCCACATTGATGTGGTAACAAAACATGATTCGGCTGCTTAGGGAATCTGAGTCTGCTCAGAGAGGCTGATTGAAGAGGTTTGGTGAAAGTTGCCTAATTTGCGAGGCAGTTCCCGAAATTTTCGTGACTCCGAACTGAAGGTCAGGTAAGCAGCTTGCCTTGGATACAACCGTGTCAGTATATACCTCCTCCTCCTCATTGCTCGGGGTCCTCCTCTTAGATGCTGAAAGGCACCGTAGCCCGAGCAGAGGGTTACGACATGCGCATGGCATCCATCAGAAGTCGATCTTTTTTCACAGAACGCTCGACAGCCTGCTGGCGCCACTGAAGTCCAGGAACACCTGGTATGCTCTCGATTGCCAAATCAACAAAGTGCTTCTGAGATTTCATTGCTAAACGTTCTAAACATCCCAATAGTATTTCATTGTTTTGAGATGCGAGTTCAACGTTGAATAGTGAATTAGGTGTCCTGGTCGCCAAGATAAAGTTATCAATTTTCGCAAACGCGAAGCAACCATCTGAACAGATTTAGGTGGACGAAAGCTCTCAGGAGTTGAAAAAGTGAAGACACATTTCCCCCTGGGGCTGCTAGTAAGTGATATATGATGTCGTGTCATCGTCGGCTATTTCATTGACTTCATTTCTTCGCTGGCTTGACAGTGCGGCGACGGTAAAAAATTAATATTCTCACTCTGTCCGCGGCTTTTCTTTGAGCCGCTGGACCCCTTCCATCCTTGTAGATGAGTAGACCAAAGCCGGGCGGTACACTCGAGCCTCTCTACTCACCAACTCAATGCACATTCAAACATGTCTTAGCCGTTAGTCAATCCGGTGATTGGTTTTTACAGAGCGGGTGGGGGGTACAATGGTGCACAAGTGTGACTTCTTTTCATCCAATAATTGGCAATGCTTGCGTTTTGATACTCAAAGTAAGAGACGATTAGGAAATGTGTCCATCATATGTCGATTGGTGGAAGAATAGGTACGAAACATTCTGCGGCACTGAGCTGCTGGAGGGGAACGCGCACAACCTCGAGCAAACCTTCCAACACCACAGTCGTGATGACGTTCGGGAATTTGACGCCCAAGACGGGGAACAGAGCCTAGGTGAACATTCGTTGGGAAACCGATACGAACGGATAGAGCCGACCAGGACTCACAATTGCCTTGACGCCGATCTCAACTCCATCGTCACATCCTTTCTCATAGAGATAATGGCTATATTCATTATACGTGAAGAGGCCCCGGGCGAGCTGAAAACAAAGAGTCATCAATGGCAAGTGCAATCAGATGGTTTTTGTGTGTACCGCAACCCCCATGGTGGACAAGGCTTCGCTATGCTGTAGGGCGAAAAGTAAATACCGCTGCAGCACAAGAGGTATCAAATACCTGTGTAGCTGCGTCAGCAAGAGCTTTTGCGGTGCTCTGATCCAGTATTCGACCTTGAGTCGTTTTCTACAAGCAATGTCACGATAGTCTAGATCTGCATGAGCAATGCGAACTTGGACCTACCACATTGTCGCCAAATTGAATATAATCCGCAGTAAGCGCGTCAAGGGGTGCCTTACTGTCCTGTGAACCAGTATAAATTTTTGTGAGCAGATCAGCGGTGCGCAGAATGCCACTTACCCAAACATCTTGCAAAGTACTCTGTACCTTCGGATCATACAGCTTCTCCAACTTTGGGGTAATCGCATTGGCCTGGTTTCTCAGATTGTTGAGAGTGTCTATGATTTCTTGAGGCTCAAAGGCAAGCACGCTTGGCGCAGCAACGAAAACACAGAAGAGTGGAGTGAAAAGACGCATTGTTGCAGTGGAGTGATGACCACGGGAGAATCGGGGTCTGTCTTTATAGGACCCTGAGGCGCTGCCAGCACAGACATTACTCGGTTCCCGGAAGGAGGAAGTCTACTTTTGCCGTAACGAAATGACACGAGCACGATACTCTGAGCACTTTGATTACCCCCTTGGCAGAGGTGGTCGGCCGAAAGAGCGTGGCACGACATCATGCACCGCTTTTGGGCCCCACCGGTGGTCGGTCCGACCCATTTTCGATTTCTTGAGGGTTGTTCGCTCAATTTCAATATGGCTCCCTCATCTCTTGACGGATCGCTAAGTGGAAAAGGTGGACTTCCCATAAAAATGCCCTCTGAATAAGACTACGGCCTCACCTTCATCGCTTCGCTTCAAAAAGTCCTTAAAGTGAATTGATTTCTTATTCCCCACTGATTTCGGTCCGAACTACACCTCATCACTTTCCCACGGAAAAATATTTTCGCGCCAGTTCTCCCCAGGGTTTTCTGCGTGCAGAGAACGGTCTATAGGCCTTCGGACCGATCAGCTACTCCCATGGACCGCATCATGATCTCCCCCCCCCCTGGATTTCTGAGCATAATATCGTCCATTTTCTGTCCGCCCACCTCTTAATTACCCTATTTACTAAGCAGTATGTCTCCCTGTCTGGTCGGCGCATGGGTTATCACAGGAAATACAAGAAATATGCAAAACCTACTTGATAATTTAGCTGGAGTTAAGCGGGGAAAACGGCTTGCCAACTTCCAAGCCATCAATCGGGCTTGCAAGGCAATCTGCCCGTGTCAAACCCTACTTGCACTGTCTTCGAGATTATAGTGGTGGCATTGGTGATCCTCGCTGGCCAACAGACCCTTTGTTGCAGTGCTTAGATATTGGATAACAAGGGATGTCAGTAAGTGAGGTTATCAAAGATGTGAAGAGGTGGGTCTTCTAGTCGCTAACTCGAAGATATCACACCTCAGGGTACACCGCCAAAATTACATAAAATAACCCCCCCTTAAAGGCCCTCATCCGCCAGGCGGACATGTCGCAATTATGATGTCCGCTTTGGGAAACATGCAACTGGCAGATGGCACCCGCCCCGTCCTACACTGGCTATACCCGCTGCCATACCATCTGCCAGGGCTTCGCCTCGCGTCTCACTATCGTACCCAATATGTGCAGTCCTTCTAGGTTTGATTTGACCCGAAAATCAGCCCATTGCGCACTGCGCCGGGCACACCTGCTCACCACCCACCCACCCTCGATCGTGCCGCCTACCACTCCTTCCTTGCATCTCCAGCTCCCCATTGTGTCTATGCATTCAAGATAATTTTTGCATCCCTGCTAGGTGTGATTTGACTCGAAATTCAGTGTGTAGAACAACATGGCGGACACATCCGCCATCAATTGCAGGCTTAATTTTTCATTGAATTTTCAAGAGTCTGGTAATTCGATACGAAAGGCTATCTTCTAATTGATATTTTGCTTACTTCCAGGTGCATTATGATTGAGTTCTGGCTCGTGAAGCATAGTGGCGGATGTGTCCGCCACTCGAATTTAACCCTGGCCTTTTCATCATCTTCATTGCTTTCATCCTGTACTTGATGCAGCTGGTTCACCCGACAGCTGCCTTCTATCTGTGCCCAACCCACCCGGTTTTGTCTTGCCGGTTCATAGCAGCAGACACATCCGCCACTCACCTGAGCCCTGATCTGTAGGTTGTATTCCTCAGTCTGACCTTACATTTTGAGGCTTTGGTTATCTTTTCAATGGGTTCTTCTTTTCAGATTTAAATTAACCGAGATTCAAACACTTAGCAATAGTGGCGGACACATCCACCTCTACTGTTTATGGAACTTCTGATTGTTTTACAAATTCTCTTGGTTTCACTTGCCTCTCACCTTCTCACCTCAGGCTAGCCTAATTTTCTCAGTCTGTTCTTCTATTGGAGTGACTTGTTTTCCTCAAGCTGCTCCTTGCTCTAGATGCCATGCTACAGGAAATTATGTCTTGCTTGGTATTTAAATGAATTGTTTGAATTTCAGGAGGTGTACAGCAGCCAGGAGGAAGTAAATCCCAGGAATGGCAACTGAAACACTGAAACATGCAGAAACTGAGAAAAACTGGTTGAATTGGCAGGTAGTGGATGTGTCCGCCGCACATTCCCATAGTTGCATTACACACTTTTACGACCTGGAGAGCCCAAAATAGCATGAATCTGAACAGCTAACTGGTTGAGCCAAGGTTACACCACCTCTATCCACAGTTTTGACACATGGAAGGATTGCTACATCCATACCAGGATTTGGACTTTGATATTCTCCTTTCTGATTCTATCTCTCTGATCTCCAAAACAATTAGATGCTGCTCTAATATGCACTTATCCATGCAAGAGACTTGTTGGATGTGTTTGCGCTACTGGCAGATGTGTCTGCCCACTTTCAATGTAGTGGCAGATGCATCTGCCCACCTTTTATGTAAGCGGCGGATGTGTCTGCACAAGTGGTGGATGCATCCGCCAACCTTTATGTAAGCAGTGACAGGAGTTTATCTCACCTGCTCAACCAATCAGGAGCTGTATAAACCTCCATCAAATTTGTTTTTTTTTCTATATTGGACTCATTTCTATCTACCCTTTTTGGGTACCCATAGGGTTATATCTTTTCCTAGAGTTAAATGACCCTAGGGGTATCTAATTTCACAGGCTACCCCACTGCCGGTGGGGCAGCCCACATTTTGCAAAAATTGGATGTGGGCCTCCCCACACTTCTTTCAAGTGGGGAGCCCCTCCCACTGCAGGTGGAACTGAAAATTTTATGGGGTACCCCACTGCCCCACTTTTGAGTAGGACCCCTGATACCAGTCCCGCCGAAAAAATGTTTTTTGGGCTCATTTCTGGCCCGTTTTGCACTGTCTACAGTGATCTTGAAAGCAGCTTTTTGAGGCTATTATTCTAGCCAGAAATCATATATGCACCCACACCCATTCCGCATGCCCATTCTGCGCACCTGCACCTGCACCCATTCCAGGTGCTTGCACCTGCACCTGTTCTGCATGCCTGCCATCTGTGCCCCCTTTTCCCCTTTTATTCTGCACACTTGCACCCATGCCTGTTCTGCATGCCTGCCACCTGCACCCCCTTTTATTCTGTGTGCTTGTGCCTGGACCTGTTTTGCATGCCTGCCACCTGTTCTGTGCCCTCTTTTATGTCCCCTTTATTCTGTGTGCCTGTTCCACACACCTGCACCTGTGCCCGTTCCGTGTGCTCACACCTGTGCCACTTTTATTCTGCACACCTGCACCCACAGCCATTGAATACCGCAAAACACTTACTCAGATTACTATACATTTTTAAATTGTGGCTACCCCACTTTTCCTGTGGGCTCCCCCACTTTCCTCTTTCTTACGGTGGGGTGCCCCATCTACTGTTGTGGGCTACTCGGGCTCATATTGTGGCTGTGGAATCAACCACCATTACAACCCGCAGCTTGTGGACAGCTATGTCCTGTGCTACAATAAGTACCGCTACCGCAAGGACAACCGACACATGCGTGATCATAACAGAACTCATGCTGAGGACGAGAACCTTCCCTGCGATGACAAATACACTTGGGACGACGACAAACCCAGTGACAAGCACTCTCATACTCCTGATGGCTGTCAGCGCCTATGCTCACGCTCTCCCGAGGGACTCAAGTGTGTTCGTTCATGCGAGGTTGAGGGCCATAAGCGCTACTCCTCTCCCCCGACGAAAATTATAGCTGCAGGTGCGCCGACGAGCCCGAGGAGCAGGCTATTTTTGCCCATCGCAAGGAGGTTACTCCCTCCTGCGACAACGTAACTCCGGCTCGTTCCTTCACCTATCATTCTCCTGCACAGACTGAGTGTAGACATCATCAATCTTGTTCCCCTGTTCGCCGGCCCAGCTCCCGTTTCATGGATGCCGTGGCTAGACGCTCGACTGAGTGTTACAAGGGCGAATTGCGTGCAGCCCGCACTGCCTCTGTGGAGTGCAGGCGTGCAGCTGCTGCCGCCGCCTCCCTGTCGGGTGATGTGGAGATGCCTCTGGTACCTATGGGCAACCTTATCGACCTTTCTGACCCTGCGCCATTGGATAAGGGCAAGCAGAAGGACCGAAGGAGGTCTTGTCTATGAGCTCTTCGCGTTCCGTGGATCCGTTGGATCTAATCAAGTTTTGGCATTTGGATTACAATGGTGATCCACTCCCCTTTCCCCCGAGTCCCAAAGGTGCCGACAAGGAGTAGGCGATGAGGAATGGGGCAGGAGCGGCAGAATGGTGAGTCAGTGATGTTTTTCTTTCTCTCTCAGTTCTACCCTTGAATACCCATTGAACTTATTTTTGGACTCTACCTACCTTCATTAGATTTGTGTTCTCTTCAATAACACGGGAGGGCATATGTAGGGTTCGCGGTCGATCGGCCTCGGGCCGAGCGGCTGCACTGCTTTTTTGACAGACTATACTGTAGCATTTAATTCAATTCGTACCCACCTGTGACCTGTGACCGCGACGTACGAAATCCAGATTTCGTATTTGGGCCAGGTCGGGCGTGACACCCATTTTTTTTTTTTCGTAAATCGGCCGAAAGTTCGCAGGCCTCAGATATGCATATCTGCCTCCCCAGATCGTTGTAGAATGGTTCAAAGTACTCATATTTCGTTTGGGATTTAAAATAGGAGATTTACTCACATAATCATCGGAATTTCACGACATCTTTGCTGCAGACTGGTCTTCCTGACATGTTGAGGATAATTTATCCTGCGTGGAAACACTGCGGCACCGCTTGATGGCAAGCAGGCGGTGCGGAGGCGGAAATTCGATTTTTTGGGCCATTTTCTGGCGATTTTGTGACTTGTTTGAAGTATTCATATATGGCTCCGGTGACCTGTGACCGGTACGAAAAAATTCGTACAATTTTAGGCCTGTGACCTGTGACATACGAATTGAATTAAATGCTACAGTATAAGATTCATACCTACTTTTTGTATCCCAAGTGTCTTTTCTCGCAACAGAGTTCACTCCTGTTCTTTGCCTGCGAGACTTGAGATCTATTGTGGCTTGACAGCTCCATCCATCGGAGCCTCTTCGCTTATAGTCGCAATCTGTGGCGAGAAGAGATGACACCACATTGATCTGGATACCGCCACAGCGACCCTTTCTTCAAGTTCCCACCACAACAATCTCTCCACCGAATCTGCCATGTCTTTGCATCCCTTCTCTAGGATTCAAGGGAACTCGGCGGCCCTTCAAGTGCTTGTTCTCGAATTGCAGAACCTGTCTTGGCTTCCGGAAAGCAATTCACGTGTCTGTGCTCAACGCCATTGTACCACACTCGTCATGTTCTTGGAGTTGCTGTGCAGTCAGCAGTCACCCCATTCTTACCCCACGTCTCCTTCGCAATCTGATGGAACTTGACAAATTCTGGACCCTTGTAAGCTCGCTTCAGAGCTGTCTTGGTGCGGGCAATATGTTCTAGTACGGCAGAGGGTAAGTGATCCTGCATGCCTTCAAATCTGGTGTTAAAGGATTCGGATACATGGATAGCTTCTCGCTGTCAAGCCGAACACTATAGGATAGACTATGTACTTGTCTCTCTTCCCATTCGGCTTCATCTAGGTGTTTCAATTCCATCACTGATGTATACCCCGAGAATATCACTGAAACTCTCCCAGCTTATTCCTTTAATTGAATTACTTCACGCTCCTACTTTTACTGGCTTTTTTTTGATGTCCTCAGAGCAGATTATTTCCCTGCTCTGCTTCCTTGGTCTCCCTCAGAGTCAAATCATTCGACGCTGGGCACCTTGCAGGTCGCAGAATCCACGGGACTTTACTTGGCTTCTTTGAGGTCATTGAGACAGGCTGATTGTAAGCCCTCATTTTCCCTTTCCAGCTGCTGGTGAGTGGTCCACGTTGTGAGGTCTCCGAGCGTGCTACGCATCGCTCGTCGCCTCATGGCCCCTGCGAACCATCTGCACGAGTAACGGGACGAGCTCGGACGTACGCGACGGATCTTCCTAAATGGGATTCTACGTTACCGGAAGCAGCTTCCGAACGAGACCACCGTTCTCCCCACATCTGCATCGTCTCCCCCGCCGTTCTGGGCTCGCTCCTGCACATCGTCACACTGATACGACCCATACGCCACGCCTACGATGTGACGTTCTGCATCCAACGAACCGGTGCTCCTCGTACCGCGCGCTGCGCTCGTCGCTGCTCGTCCACCGACAGGATACGACCGGTCCCCTGGCGCGTGGACGACGTTCCCTCGTTTCCGTTCTCGGACGCTCTCCCACACCGGACGGACCCACCGCGTGCCTGAGCCGACCCATCGGATGAGGCAGAGGATATCCCGACACAGCCCTTCCCCCACTTCACATGACGCATCGACTAGCCGAGAGGAGACCATCCGTCTCTCCCCCTTCCTGAGCACTCAAGCACCCACTGATGCAATGACCAGCCGTGCCTGGAGCTCCGGACGTATTCCGAGGTCGTTTGGCCTCACCGCGCCTCGCGCGCACCCAGAGACGATCGGTCTCCTCAACAGAGGCATCCGTTCTCCTGTCATATATGCACCCCGAAACGCCTCATGATGTCCCCTGCCCCCTGGAAACACCTGCGACCCGCATGGCACCTCTGGAAACGTGGGAAGTCGTCGAGGAGGTATAAAAGGGAGCGCATTTAGTAGGAGTAGTCAGTACCTTCCGGCCTGCAGAAGTAGTCTTCAAGGCGTTTCCCCCACTTCCTGTACCGTCCTCAGCTCAATCTAAAGGGGTACTCCCAGCCTTCCCCGACTTCGTACCTCTCGTGCACCCTCCTCCTCGCCCACTGCCAGAGGCAGGCCACACATCTTGCATCCGCTCGTTCATCGGCGTCTCACCTCTCACACCTCCATCAGCAGGGTCCCTCCTCACCGGACCCGGTGTCACCATCCCAGGCTTCCTCGATTAGGATCACCGTTCTCGCGAGCCTCGCTCTGTAGAAAACAGGCCCGGAGAGAAGCCATCACATATAAATCGCCGTCCATAGCCAACGAGACCAACCGTCTCGCCGTCGACCGAACAACGTCGGTGTCATCGTCTGTGCGACACACATCGCATCTCCAGCGCTGGTTCTAAGGGGAAGAGCGCACAAAGGAAAGCAGGCAGGGCAACACATTTAGGGTTCCAGTACTCTCGTACGGGGAGCCAGGTTTAGGCATTTCACACCTTCATTACCGTTTCCACTAACAACAGGTCCGCCGCGCACGTCCACACCTAGGAGACGAACGGTCTCCACGATCCCCCGTTCACACACACACCACACACCTATCACTCATACAAGGCCGATTCGCGCACCGACCTTCCGCTCTATCATTCAACTATACCTTCCCCTCTAGAGGACGAACGTAGTCGAATTCGAATCACATATCTTTCGATACCGACACCGCGGTCCTTATCACAACGTGCCCCTAAGGTTGAATGTGATAAATCCGGAAAGATCTCTTCCCAAACCGATCTGTGCGAGATGGAGGTCCTTTCGCTGATCACAAAATCCATGCACTTGTTGTGTGTCCCAACATCTTGCTGCCCGCCAGATTTATTGTCTGCATGTGTGGGATTCTTTTATTAGAATTGTCTGCAAGAAGTGCTGGCAATGCACCAGCATTGCTGCCATTCCTCCATACTCTTTTGTTATTTTTCTTCTTGGCATCATTTAATAGAGGCTTTGCGCAGAGCCACCCGGAGCCACCCAGTGGCTATTTCGGCATGCGGTGCTGGGTGGCTACGTCATCTGGTGGCTCATTCCAGTGGCTTCCTCATGTTAGTAGTGTAGCCTCACTTGTATCAATATCTCTCTTCCTCTGTGATGCAAAAGGCCATCCTTGAGTCCAGGCTTCGCTTTGCCACATTGTTAAAGATCATATCAGATGAATGGGATATGAATATCAGTGATTTCTGTGTCCACACGTGCATCTGGACTGGCATGGTGTATGGAATAGAACGGTATGGTGAAGTGGCAGTAGATCAGTTGACAAACAATGTAACAGACATGTCATATTGCTGCCACTGGATGAGCCATCAGATGACGTAGCCACCCGGCAGTGCATGCCGAAATAGCCACTGGGTGGCTCCAGGTGGCTCTGCGCAAAGCCTCTAATAATCACTTTGCACACAGGTAATGTGTTGAGGCTAAATTCCTGCCGCAAGAATGTCAGTGACTGTGTGTGATATGCTGCATGGCGCTTCTCGTTCGTCATTCTTGCTTCATTCACTGTGGCAGAATTATAAACTTGAGCTACAGGTTGTTAATCCTCTCTGACCAAGTTCTGCGCTCAGAAGACAGTTCAAACTGCTTCCTTCCAAATGTGATACATCATGAGCTAGTATTTGTGCTTACTTCCCCCGCTTTTGTCGGTGCAGGAATACGAGATCCTATACATAATTTGCCTTTCGATGGATGGCAATTTTGCAGATAGTGTGGATGACTCCACTCGGTTAATCACCACTGGTGTGGAGATGAGCACTTGTACTTGAGCTTGAGGTCGATGTCAAGGAGCCAGGCTTGTCGGCTCTGCTGAGCGGGGCACATTTGTGTTGGTTCCCGCAGATGCGGAACACCTATCATGGGCAGTTCTTGGCAGACGGTATTGCGGATCCTATTGACTCTGTCCGCATCGGATCCTGAGTTGCGTATGCGAGTACACACATTGAATTGATGAGGCAAGAATAGAGACTAGTAAGGAGACTATCATCAATCAGTGGAGCTGTGTGTGAGAGGAGATTTTTCGGGGCTTAGGATTGAAGGAAATCAACTTACGGGTGAGAATCACTCCAGGCAGTGGGAGAGGGAAATTTTGTTCTGTAGCTATAGTCAAAGGGTGGCTGTGAGATGGTAATATCTGGGGGATACAGCCACTCTCTCCCATCCATGTGTCCATGTATCTGGAAAATGTGATGTGAACACAAACTCCTTGATTCTGTCTCCCAGGACAAAGATGAACACTTTACTTGGGAGATGAACAGCAACAAAAATAAGCAAAATTCCCAGTGTACAAAGCATAAAATACTTGCCTCGTTTGAGGTGCATACCCATCAAGATGCCCACCCATATTGACACTCAAGGTCGACTGAACACACTTATCACGTGTTTTGCTATTACAGTGGATTCCCTGGAAGTTCTTGCAAATAGCCTCAAGGCAGGTTTCTTGGAGGCCATTGCTAACACGACACAGTCTCTGTTGAAGAATATTAAGGTGAATCATTTATAAGCATCATTGTAGCATGTATCTCACACAATGAATCTAGACTGTCAAGAAAAATAAAAGAACCTGCATTGAGTTGATGGAGCAAACACATGAATTGCTCAATGCAATTATCCTTCTTCATGTCAACTCAGATACCAGGGGGGGATTGCTGCCAAGTACATTGAATCACATCGGAAAATTCACAGAGTACTTATTCTTGCTAAACAACAATCCAGTCACCATACTGATCATTGTCCTTCAGGACCCTCCACAAAATCCATACTTTTGTGGAGCTCCAGCAGAGCAGCAGCAAGCTTAACCAGCTCTTCCGCCAGGGAGAGATGAGCACACTGCTCAGGAACTGCAAGAATGGGCTGAAAGAGGGGCTTGGTTTTTTTAAGGTGAGCTTTCTGACATGCATTGCAGAAATTTATTGAAGATGATCTTGTCTACATAGCTCAAGAACACCAGTATATTGACAGATATTTCAAAAATGCAGCGAGAGACAAAACAGCAACATCTAGAAGTACTGGCCATTATTGATTGTCTCTCTGATACCGCAAGTTCAGACAGAGAATCTACGGTATGGTGATTTTGAGTTTACCAAAGATTTAATCAACCTTTTTCCAGACGAGCACAGTGTATTCTCAATCCCACAGCAGGTAAGTATCTTGACTGGTCTTGCAACAACATCATTGACACTTTGAAAGCTCCAAATCAATCTCAATGCTGCCATCAGAGCCCAAGATATTTCATGGCCGTGAATCAGAATTGTCTGACATCCTGATAATTCTCAGTGGGGGAAGTCCTAGAATCGCTATTTTAGGTACAGGTGGGATGGGGAAGACCAGTCTTGCCAGGGCAGTCCTCCATCATCCAGAAACCACTGCCAAGTATACACAACATCGATATTTTGTTGCTTGTGACTCTGCAACCAGCAAAGTGGAACTCGCTGCTTACATTGGAGCCCATCTAGGACTCAAGCCTAGCAATGACCTTACTCAAGCAGTTATCAAATTCTTTGTCACAGCCTCACCTAGCCTCCTGATTCTTGATAACCTGGAGACAGTATGGGAGCCTACAGAGCTACGTTGTGATATTGAGGAATTTCTATCCCTCCTCACAGACCTCACAGACCTGGCACTGATTGTGAGTGGCAATGCTTTATTTCTTTTGCTTAACTCATGCAACACAGATCACCATGCGTGGAGCAGAAAGGCCAGCCAAAGTACAATGGAGCCACCCATTTCTCCTTCCATTGCAACCATTAGCACACCATGCTGCTCAGCAAACATTCATTGACATTGCTGAAGACCATCATAACCCAGAAGACGTGGAAAAGGTCCTTTTGCTAACAGATAACATGCCTCTTGTGATTGATCTTATGGCACATTTGGTGGATGTGGAGGGATGCTCCAGCGTATTGTCTCGCTGGGAGGCAGAGAGAACATCTGTGATTTCAGAGGGTTATGACAAAGAATCCAACTTGGATGTGTCAGTTTCACTCTCTTTGTCTAGCCCCAGGATCAAAGCTGTCCCTCAAGCACAAGAGCTATTAAGTCTCTTGTCAATGCTTCCAGATGGTCTTTCAGATGTTCAGCTCCTGCAGAGCAATCTCCCAATTGAGGATATTTGGAATTGCAAAACAACATTGATTCGAACTGCTTTAGCCTATCTAGATGACAAAAAGCAACTAAAAGCATTGGTACCCATCCGGGAATATATGCAGAAAACTCACCCACCTAAAAATGAGCTTATCAAGCCTCTTTTCAAACATTTCCATGAGCTACTTGAATTGTACAGGGACTTCTCTGGAACTGAGAGGAATTCAGCCACAGTTGAGCAAATATCACCAAATCTGGCCAATATCCAAAGTTTACTCTGGAATGGACTCCAGGAAGACCACCCAGATCTTACGGGGAATATTTTCAGTGCCTTGTATCTGAATCTCTTTAGCCGAATTACTGGCCGAGGGTCAATTTCTTTGCTTGGCCAGCTTCATAAAGTTCTTCCACACCCATGTAACCATCGACTTCAGAGCTATTTAATTGCAGAGTTATTTGACTCATGTCTCTATTATCCAATTTCTAACCCAGAGACACTCATTGCCCAAGCATTAGAGCACTTTGAGCACTTTGAGGATCCAGATCTTAAATGTAGGCCTACCTTTTACACTTTGTACATGAATACTGACTTCAGTGGGTTCAAGGTAAATTCTATCTCAGTGTTGCATACTATTATTCAGAACATATTCAACGGTTTCATAATATCATGGAATTTTGTCACCTGGCTATATCCTTGGCAACTACATCTGGTAACACAAAAAGACATTCCCAAGCATTACACAGCCTTGCATGGACTGAGTGGATGCTCGGTAACTACCTGCCAGCCAGACTACATGCATGTGAGGCACAGAGGTTGGCTAAGATTTCTGCCAATTTATATGATGAAGCATATGCAATACGCATAGAAGCAGCAGCCTGGACACAACTTGGTCACTACAAACAAACCATGTGTCTCTGCTCTAGGGCAAGGGATCTACTGGCTCTTTGTGGTGTGTCTGGGGGCACCCTGGATCACAACCTCATGACTGCGCAAGCAGAGATCCACTTCATGAAGTCAGAATACCATGAGGCACACAATATTCAAACTCAGATTCTTCAAGAATGCCCAGTGCACATGGATCACAGGCACCATGCCTATGCTTTACTGAATCTTTCAGAAATTGGTGTGTTTATCAATGCTCCAAAAGATAAAGTGCAATGTGATCTTGGTGCAGCCAGAAAAATATTTCTCCCATTGGGACAGATGGTAGAGATAACAATGTGTGATATGATTCTTGCAGATCTCCACTTGAGAGAAGGAGACATTCTCACAGCAGAGTCACTTTTTAAGACATGTCTCAGAGCCTTCACCCATCCCCAAATCAAAAGCTATTGTTTGGAGCGGCTTGCTAACACTGGACACTGGGGTGCATCTGATCAAATGTCCAGTTGGATAACAGTTTACCTTGCTCATTCTATCAGATTCAAAGAGAAGTTTGGAATCCACAAGGCTCTCTATTTTTTGGGAGACATCTTCCTTACTCAGGCTGATGAGGACACAGCTGTCAGCCTGTTTAGTGTTGCACTCGAAGGATTCACCTACATGGATGTCCATTACAGCAGAGCCAAGTGCATGCTCCAGCTTGGAGATATTGCTAAGGAGCATGATGACCTGTGCAAGGCAGTGGGATTTTGGGATGCAGCAAGGCCACTGTTTGAAAGATCATCACAGACCAAACAGATGCAAGATATTGATGACAGACTAGCGAGTGTTGGCACAGATGTGCTGGAACAGTACAGAATGAATTCAGCTTGTCTCACAAAGATCAATGCACCCACTGGGATTGTTGAGGAGGCAGAGGATGATCTATCTGATATTGAGGACCTGCGAGAGTATCTGCAATCAACAGTGATGGTTTAGGATTTGGGTGAATTATATGGTATTATAAAAGACTGTCCTGTTTATATGATCACTGTGCCCAATAACAGTTATTCATTTATTTGTGAAAATGCAACTCAATGAATATGTCACACTGGGGAAAGCAAACTTAGGTCAAAAGGGTAACCAATATTAGTTGTTTCAGTAGATGAAAAAAATAAGGATATACTTGATGTCTTGATGTAGTACAAAACCGACCCTGAAAGAGCAAGTGGCAAACACCCTATTGGGGGCGACTTTTACTCTTAGTTTTAACAAAGTACGAAAGGACTGCCAAGAGGTGAACTCTCAGGAGTCCAGTCAGAGAGAAGGAGACATTGTGTATTTGAAAGTGCTGAAAGATGCGCCAAAACGACTAGTTTCAGCGATGCTTTCAGCTGTCTTGAAACAAAGAGTTTCCTCTTAAAGACAAAGGAAAATTGATGGAACTCTTTGTTTCAAGACAGCTGAAAGCACGTGTCTTGAGTCAGCACTTTCAAATACACAATGTCTCTTTCTCTCTGACTGGGCTGCTGAGAGTTCACCTCTTGGCAGTCCTTTCATACTGTCATGAACCGTCTTTTCATTTTATTCCAGAACCCGAACAACCCGAACAACCCGATCATTGATCAGATCAACTATCTGATCAATCGAACCGGGATACCGTTTTAGGATCCCTAACGGTTTCGATCGGTTCCCCGACCTTCGGG
Organism: Mycena olivaceomarginata; assembly: GCA_029378375.1. Lineage (NCBI taxonomy): Eukaryota > Fungi > Basidiomycota > Agaricomycetes > Agaricales > Mycenaceae > Mycena > Mycena olivaceomarginata. The sequence goes on along the minus strand of JARKIC010000685.1, from coordinate 139,519 downwards.
TTCCCGATCGCCCCTCTACGTTCATATACCCCTTCATTTACTTTACATTAATCTTGTCCATTGCCGTTGGACACTGTACCTTAATTTACAACCCCTAGGGACTTTAGTATATAAGCTGTAGTTAATTCCCTGTACTTTACACTATTCTAGTCTAAACTCCAGGCTTATTTGTTTGGAACTCTTCGTGCTTCAGTCGCCCTCGTCACCTCAGAACTCAGAATCTGCTCTGTGCTGACAAAAGAATAGTGTCTCTATACGGCGTACCTGACTGGACGTAACATGATGAGCAACGACTATGTGCTCCCCTCGATGGAGAGCTTTGGCGCCCTAACCGGCGAAGAGAGGGACAGCGTCCTGTTGCAGGCCCTACAACACGTGGGAGGGCAATTCGGAGTGATGCAGGAGGAACTGGGGAACTTGTGCAGAGAGAATCGTCTGCTCCGCGAGGACAACACCCATTCACAACAACTCTTGCGCGAATGCCTCGTTGCCTTGGGAAGAGCCTCTACAGGAGGGCCCAGGGAGACTAAACAGGTGAAGACAGCCCGTGTCGCCGCCCCTACCCCGTTTAAAGGAGACTCCAAATTGGTGGACTCCTATCTGGCGGAGTGCTGGTTGCACTTCCTGGACAACCCGACATATGAGAGGGACAGCGCGAAGATCGCCTTCGTCCTGTCCTACATGAAGGAAGGATCAGCAGCGGCATGGGCCAACAACGTTGTGCAGGCCATGCGCAACCCGAGAGATCCCGATACCCCGCTGTATCGGAGTTACGAGGTCTTCGAGAAGAACCTCATTGATGCCTTCAAAGGAGGGGCACAGGTGGAAATTGCGCAGGCTAAAATCGAAAAGCTGCGCCAGGGTGCGGGAACGGCCATGGAGTACTTCACGCTCCTGGACACATATAACAACACCACGGGTTACGACGAAACCACGCTTATCCGTCTCCTCAAGCAGGGGATCCTGAAGCCGGTTCTGCAGTCCGTCTACGGACAAACCGCACTACTGATCACCTACGCTGACTGGAAGGTGGCGGTCATCAAGCACGACGGGTTGCGTCGCGCCTTCCACGTTATGGATGGCGCGCTTCGCGATTGTCCCGTCACGGTGCCTAAGGTGCAACAGAACCAGAACCTGGGGAACTTCTTTCGCAGGAATGAGCAGCGCGCTCCAACAAATCCCCCTGCTGCCGTTGTTCCGCCCCCGGTCGTCACTGGCAGGGCCCCTAACACAGGGCCTGCGCCTATGGACATAGACCGGGCGGTCAGCAAGAAGCCGGTTCCCCAATGCTACCAGTGTGGAGAAGTTGGGCACATGGCCCGTTGAAACAGTGCACTAGGGTGTGACCGTGAAATCTAATGGATTGACTAGTGCGAAAAGCGAACTAGTCACTCTACTCAAACCAACCAAAACCAAAACAAATCACTAATCCTAATCCTAATACTTGTGTGTGTGTGTTCAGGGAGGTAGGGTACGTATCACCCGTCAAAAGGGTGTGCAAGGTTGGAATAAGGCTTTGTTTCAATAGCAACTATGCGGTTTAAGCACGGTTATGCTAGGGTAGCAGGGACTTCACGCCAACAGGATATCAAGACTCAAGTTAAACCTTAGACTGTTCAAGTCTTCAGTTTCTTTGTGAGCGGCAGAACCTAACAATACTGGCAGCTAGCCAAGAAGCAGAAGGTAGGGCAGACTATCAACAGATAGACACTACTTCAATATCAACCAACGCTTGCACGAATGGCGGCGGTATCAACGAAATGGGGCTGTTACACAGAAGGTGGACGCTGGGCTAAGGCGCGGACAGTTACACTGAAGGCGGCGGTTTCACTTCTACTAGCACAAACTAGTCTTTAGTCCTGGAGGCCTAAAGCGCTGCTACAGGAGACAAGAGAGTACGGTTTACACAACAAGTCTTAGTCCTGGAGGCCGAAAGCGCTGCTACAGGAGACTGGTTGGTGCAGGTTGAATGGGGCTCTTATATCAATGTGATTGGTAGTCTTTTCGACGTCCCGTATCTCTTAATCTTTTCTGTGCATCTGCAAATATATCTGATTTCTTTCACAAATCTAGAGTCTACTATATTGCCCATATATCTGGGGGATAGTTTACTGGCTGATACAGAGTACACAGCCGGCTTTTATACATTTCAGAGAGAAGTAAAGGAGATAGATGGAATGAATAGGGAAAATAAAGGGTGGGAGCCCAAGTAGTGAATGGCCAATGGTGTAGAAGACATTCTCAACCATGGGTATTATGACTTGCTACCGGGGCTAGTCCACATGTATTTCTCTAGCATGCCATAAGACGTGCTTAGTTGTCTTGGTTTCCATCTTTCTGACTGAGCAAGTCAGTCTTTTAGTCATTGCTGACTGGTCAAGTCAGTCTTAGTCAAGTTCTATTCAATTTCTCTATCAGTCCCGCACTTCACAAGCTCAGTGGAACTCATAGTAAATATCAAGCAGATTGACAAGATAGCGCGGCGCTACACTGGTGGACCAGTATATTGACCAGTGCAAATATGGCGCGGCGCCATTCTATAGTGCCAATCCTCATCAATCATATCAGTCAATCTTTGATGCGAGGCCCGCATCTTTCTAACAGTCAGATCTGCCCGAGTAACCACAGTGATGGTCAACTCAGTAACATGTCTTCATCCCAATCTAATCAGTTGGACTTATACACAAAATCAAGCGGCACTATATCTTTGCCGGCCCTAATGTGGTTGGACCAATCCTGACTTCGTATATCTTGTTTTAATAGTCATCAGACTATTCAGAGGCCGTTGAAACAGCAAGTCAATAATTCTGTGTAGTTCCCTCATGTTTCACCTCCAGTGCATAAGATAATGGTTTACCACCACCGTCTATAGCTCAGTGTAGAATATCATAGTCAGGACGTAACAGCCTTTTGGGCTGCCTTGTCAAGTCGACTCAATCCTTCATAGTTGATTTGTTACACTGACTTTCGGCCATCAATAGTGTAGCCTACCACCCCCAGGGAGGGTGTACACTCATAATCTAATGCCTCACTTCTGCCTGCTAATAGGTTCAAAATGAAATAAAAACTGGTGTTTTCATGCATGTTTTGGTACATGCCCTATCAACGTGAGCACGCACATGATGGTGGCTCAATCGATCCTGTCTTGTCTCTCCCTTCATCTTTGGTGTTGCTCAGTGCTAGTCCAAGTATATCTGTTCATGACGACATGGCCAGGGATTGTGTGATTGCCAAGTGATCGCATGACAGCAAAATTTTCCAGCACTCGCTCTTTCCTCCTGCCACCATCTTCTCTTTCTCATGTTGGGCGCTGCCTACAGCAGAGGCTCTCTCCTCCCAGCATTGTTCCATAGGGCAGGCAGCGCGCTCCATCTCGGCCGTACTCACGGCTGGTCGTCGTTGCTGACCACACCTTCCCCGGACACTGGCTCGCTGGCAGGTGTAGACAACATGTCTTCCATGTCTAGTCCTTCGGCAGGCGACTCTGAGTTCTGAGCCTTCTGTGGTTCTGGCCTTGAGGTATGTTACTCTTTTTGTTGATATCCTTCCCAGTTGCTCATGCAGCTCCAGAAGCACCAGAGTCCCAAGAGGACTCCAAGCCCCCTGACCTTTTGTGAGTGTTTCTATTTCCATTTCCATTCGCGTGCTCACCAATTCCTCCAGTGTTTCTAACATCGTCGCACCCCCGCCCCATACTCCCCACAGCTCTTTTCCAGGTATAGCCGGCTCTACTCCCAGTCTGTCCTGCAACTGATTGCAAACTAATGTAGGCATAACAACAAGTGTTCTCGGTGTGATCTTCTCGCCCTGGCTACATTCCTTCTAATCAAATCCACAGAAAAAGGCATCCGCCTCATGGCCGTCAGTCGAGGACATTCATAAACACATCAACACAATTATGGGACTAAGTGCTGCAATCTAGGGATATATGGCAATAATGGATTTGAATTGGTGCATAGTATTTACGTAGTAGCTTTTAATACAACTCGTTTTCGCTCAGATCATCCCGCCCCTCGTCTGAATAAACAGCCCAGTCCATCTCAATCCATCCCATTCTGTGGATCGATGCACTGTTGGTCAGAGAGCAATTAAACAAGATCGTTTGAACATTGGCACTTAATAGTGCAACTGAGCTCGCACAATACTGAGAATCAGTGCCACATTTGTGATCCTGCGAGTTGTTACGAGTTGCGGTGAGCCCGTCTGTCAAAGTCTCGTTCTAACTCACATAATCTCACACAATCTCGCAGACTTTTGACTGGGCATCATCACTAAGGCCCTGCCACTGTGACAAGAAATAGAGGTTGAGAGATTTCACTCACCAGACAAAGAACAATGAGCATACAAGTACCTTTGATGCATAGAAATTTCCCAAAGAAAATCCAGTTGGATACAAGTCAACACACAGGCCTGAGTGGAACACCAATCATTCCTGAAAATACGAAGAAACACCCAGGAGCACATAGTTTAAGGTCTTCGGCCCAATGTTCGATGATAAGTTTGGAAATTTCTTGCGGAAAGACTGAACTGTCTCTGGCTTTGAGAATTTCGGCTGTTTTTGAGGGTGGCATTGTAGAAATCCAGATTGTACCAAGGAACTCAGAAATCTGAGAACACACACTGCACTACTACACTACTATATGTTGAAATTCCACAGGGGTCCGAGGGAAGTTGGAACAGAGAAAAATTAGAAATTCAGACCAAATAAGATGGGCATAATAATAATAACGGAATAACAACAAAAGAAAATAAACACATGTAGGTATCTGTACTGCTTCCAGAGCTACAAATCTCGGAAACAACTGGTGAAAACTCACATTGTGAGTTGATTAAGTTCACCAATGAATTCCACCTGCCCCTCATCTTCAATGTGGGACAAATTGCTGGAAGGGACATTAAGCCTCGCCAGATGAGCTATGTTCTGTCTGTGACGGTCCAGAATATCACTGCCAACACAAGAAAGCCTGTCATCCACATATTGAACCTCCTTTATCTGAGATGATCTTTCAAAGAGTGGCCTTGCTGACTCCCAAAATTCAACCGCTTTCAGCAGATCACCATGCCTACTGGAAATGTCACCAAGTCTGATCATACATTCTGCTCTGCTTCGATGGACATCCATATAAGTGAAACCCATGAGGGCTACAGTGAACAAGCTGACAGCAGTGTTCTCATCCTTGTGTGTAAGGAATATCTGCCCCAGAAACTGCAGAGCTTTATAAACTTGTAGCTTTGCTTTAAACTTGAGAGAATGTATCAGAAATATAGTTGTCCAACCAGGTGTCAATTCATCTGCACCCCAGAAGCTGGCATTGCCCAATCTTTCAAAACAGCACAACTTGATTTCACTGTGACCTGTGGATGTCAAAGACTTCTCAAGAAGTGTCTTTGCTGCTGGTAAATCATTTTCCCTGATATACAGACTGGCAAGGGTAATATCACAAAAGATTATCCCTTGCTTGAGATTTAGGGTGGTGAATATTGACCTAGCAAGATCAATATTTCCCTGCACATCCTGTCTTTGGACACCCATTGACACTGCAATTTCAGCCAAATTCAGCAATGCACCAGCATGCTGATAGGTACTTCGGTTTGTTGAGATCTGAAGTATCTTGGTCTGAATTTTCCAGGCCTCACTATATTCTGATTTGCACTTGTGGACATCAACCTGAATGTTCATGATGCCAAGATTGAGATCACCATCAGACATACCACAAAGACTGAAGAGACTCTGTGCTCTGATGCTCAAAGAAAGACTTTGTTTGTAGTGACCAAGCTCTTTCCAGCACAGAGCTTCTGTGCGCACAGCAGATGATTCTCTATATAAATCCCTGGAAACCCTTGCCAGCTTCTGGGATTCATATGCATACATTTGTGCTACAGAGTATGCCCCAAGCCCACAGTTAATCCATGCCAGATGATTTAATCCGCCACTGTGCCTCCTGATGTTACCAGTTTGAATTGCCAATGATATACCTTTTTTGCACATATTTTCGGCCTGACCAAGATCATTTTTGACATTTACATAGTAGTCTGACATGTTGAAATAAAATCTGCCTAGAAAGTCCAGGTGTCAGATCTCATGGATGAAGTTCAGACAGAGAGCACACATTTCAGATCTGGATCATCGAAGTCCTTGAAAATCTCCACAATTTGGGAAGCCAGAGCCTCAGGATCAGAGATTGGAGAATATCGCCACAGGTGGATTGAATCAATCAAAAAGTAAGCTTTGAGTTGATGGTCATTGAGCTGTGGAAAGAGGTCTTGGATTTGGCCCATCAAAGGAGTCTGCACCTGCATGTTGCGCTCACTGAATCGGCTGAAATAACATACACAGTAAATGCTATTTGATAGGGTTGGTTGTTTCTGCTTCAGACCCCATTGCAGCACATTCTGAATGTTTATGTGATTTGATTTTAATTGGGTGACCGTGCTGGAAATTGACTGGGCTCCCATGTACTTCACATAAAATGCAAGCATCTCCTGGAAGTATTTGAAGAGGCTCTGAACAAGATGATCTCCAGGGGGTTGGTGCTGTTGCAGATATTCCCGGATGGGCATTAGTACCTTTAGTCTTTTATGCTCATCACTGTAGGCCAGAGCAGTAGACTTCAGGGTTGTTTTGCATTTAAGGATATTTTCCAGTGGTAGTTTGCTTTGGATGAGATCTACATCTGTGAGGCCATCTGGGAGCATTGCCAAGAGGCTCAAGAGTTCTTGTGAATGAGGAATTGATTGGATCCGAGGGCTTGATAATGACAGAGAAATGGATGTGTCCAGGTTCGATCTTTTGTCAAAGCCTTCTGAAATCATAGAGGTCTTTTCTTTGTCCCAGCGGGATAATACATTGGAGCAGCCTTCAGTGTCAGCCAAATGGGCAAGCAGACTTATTGCAAGTGGCATGTTGTCTGCCAGGGAGAGGATTTGGTCAACCTCCTCCAGGCTGTGTCCACTATCCGCAATATCAACAAATGTATGCCGAGCTGCCACTTGATCTAAGGGTTGCAAGACTTTTAAAAAGGGTCTAGTCCATTGCACTTTGGCAGGGTGTTCAGCTCCTCGCATGGTAATCTGAGATGAAGTGAGTTGAGAGTATTATCCAAAACCCATTTAACTTGCCATTAATGCAAGATCCTCCACATCTGTGAGCAGTGAGAGTAATTCTTCAATGCTGGCACGAGAACTTGCTGGCTCCCACAAGGTCTCAAGTTCGTCTAAAATCAAGAGACTTGGTGAATTGTTGGCGAAATACTGCAGTACTGCTTGGGTAAGGTCTTGGCCACGCTTGAGTCCCAGATGACTCCCAATCAAGTTCGCCAGTTCAACTTTTGTTGTTGCAGAGTTGCAAGCAACAAAGAACCTATTCTGTACATATCTGGCTGTGACATCTGGGTGGTGCAAGACAGCTCTTGCTAGGGAGGTTTTTCCCATACCACCTGCACCCAAAATTGCTATCCTCGGAATTCCAGTGTTAAAAAGGTGAAGGATGTTCGAGAGCTCAGACTCCCGGCCATGGAAGATTTTCGGCTCTGATGGCAGCATTGAGATTGAGTTAGAGCTTTAAAATCACAGAATAAGTGTTATCCAAAGACTTTGCAGGGAAAATGGATACTGTACCTATTGGATGACCAAGAATAATGTCCGCTTATCTATAAAACAGTAGGTATACATCTGGTAACAGTTGAATTACTTACTGTGGATGCTCTTTCTGAAGCAGTTGCTTCAGAGAGTTTTCCAATCATGTCAAGCACTTCTTGGTGTCTCATTTGTGCATCTTTCTTCATCTCTGCAATGTCCGACAAATCCCTGGTTCCTTTAATCTATGAAAGATATGTATCTATGAGTTTTTGTTACACAGAATTGACAACAAACCTGAAAGAACTCAAAGCTTTGTTGTAGTCCAGCTTGGCAGTCTTTCAGTAGTGTGCTAATTTCACCCTGCCGGAAGAATCTTTTCACTCTGTTCCCCTTTTGTTGGGCCTCTACAAAAGTGTAGATTTTGTGAAGGATCCTGATTTCAGTGGTTAATGTATAGTGGATTTCCAATAGACAAGGACGGTACTCTGTGAATTTGCCGACATGATCCAGCACTTCTATAGGTATTTCTCCACCTGCATCTGACTTGATGTGAAGAATCATGATTGCATTCAGCAATTTGTGGGTTTGCTCCAGAAGCTGAACACAGTCATCTTTGTGTTTGCTAACAGTCTAGGGTGCCACTCAGTTTCACCCTGATAAGACCCTCTACACAACTCACCTGGATATTTTTCAAGACCGCTTGAGTTGTGTTTATTATAGCACCCAAGAAGGGAGTCTTCATGCTATCTGCAATGATTTGCAAGCTATTTGTAGTCATAGTCAAGCATACAACGACATTATCCAGTCTATTCTGAGTGACAGTGGGCGGTGGCATGCTGGGGGTGTGGTGGCCTTGGCACAAATGATGGTCTTTTATCTATTTGGCCACTGCCAAGATTATTCATTTTTGGTTCCGATATTCGTCAGAGTCCGGCTACTCACAGTCTTGCCTTATATCAATACGGTTCTGTATCGGATTTCACTCCTGGAATTGGGCCGAAACTTGGACAACCAATCATAGTAGGACAGGACTCTGAAGCCGCAAAATATATAATTTGGCTCACTGAAGCTGACCAGCCTTCACTGGCAATCATCTAGAATACATGTAACCACTGTGGCAGCCATTCACAGGAGAACCTACACTGCCATTACACAATCCATGCAACAACACAATTGACTCAGTATCTCCACCTTGCTGGAGATCAATCATCGCATAAGCCAGCAATTGACCACTCACCAAAACAGGGTCTGCCTGAGAGGGTCAGTCCAACTGAGACCAAACCGCTAACCCCGATGCTGCGCAACAAACAGCCAGATGTGGAAGTTATTATAGCACATATGCGGGCCTAGAGAGGGTGAGAATACCAAGAAAATGCACAGTAATCATGCTCAGTGAATCTCATAATTAGATACCAGCTGCAGGCCTCCAATATTCACCCTATGTCCTATCAGTTTGAATGCCTGATATGTGCTACTATATCTCCAATAGTAACGCTGGTAAGAACACATCTCATTGTCGAAAGAATGTTGCGGTGAAGCGGAGATAGACACCCGGTGTCGCTGTCTCCCTCCAAACCACAATATCCGGCTCTTTATGAGTGGTATATCTAATCTTTCACGTGTTATCGGCAAGGAGCACAACCAAATTTCGTGCTTTTTGCTCAGTCTTGTCATTGATATCCAGTTGCCGGACAGCCACTCCTCCGCCAAACTTGTTGCTTCCGTCTGCAGCCTCCTTGATTTTGTCTATCTTGTGCAATACCCAATGCATACGAGCTAAACCCTGGAACATGTGGATAACACACTCCAACACTTCCACAACAATAAATCCATCTTCATTGAACTCGGCATCCGAAACGATTTCAACCTCCCCAAACTCCACTTCTGCCGCCATTACATCATGTAAATCAAATTATTCGGCATGACAGACAATTACAACACCGAGTACACAGAGCACCTCTACATTGACCTAGCCAAGGACACTTATCGTTCCATCAACTTCAAGGACGAGTTCCCACAGATGACCCTGTGGCTCGAACGGAAGGAGAAGATCCACCATCATGATAAGTACATCCAATGGCGGCTCAATGGCTGCCCAGCACCTCCTGTCATCGCAGACTTGCCTCCGAGTATTGTTTACGAATCCACACTCAAAATGACGAAGCATCCCTCTCTCAAATTGGTGCACTTATCCTAGCTAACCACAGATTACGGTGCCACTTTCTTTAGAGATGTGCTCACCCGTTTTGTGGTCCGTTTAAACCACCCGGAGCTCTCTCGCACACAGGTTGAGGCGATATCTCAGGATCTTTCTTTCCCTTTCAACACTGTTCCTGTCTTTCACCGTATCAAGTTTATGATGAAGGATCCCGATACTGCACGTGGTCCTGAGGACACCTTGGTGGATTCTATTCATGTGCAGCCTGCAAAGACCTTGAAAATGGTGTGGAACTTGCAGCTCACTTCGACACAGCTATTGTGAATGACAGTACAGGTAAAATCACGGGTGTTGCTGGTGTGCCACATCTTCTTTGACATTCATGCTAGTCTCTGATATGCTTTTTTCCTTTTTCCACAGGATACTATCCCCCCCCTAGATCTCGGACACCTAAGCAAAATCGCAGAATAGCATTTTATTCGGCAGGCTTTGGGCCAGGCTGAGTATGTAGATCGTCAGTAATCTGGCTTTTACCCAAGGTTCAAAAACGCGTAAGAACTGCTTGAACGGCATCGTTTTTTGGAAGGTTGCTACGTGACCGAGTACTAGGTATCACATCAAATTTAGATTGCCGGCCTTGTATCTGATCTTCTTGTGGTCAAGGCACCCCTAAATTTCATTGAGTGGAGCTCTTTAATGAGTAGTATGATATCTATGAAGCGGAAGCTGAGATATGCCCCGAATGGTCCACAGGCAGCATGAACTTTCTTGTCATCATTTTTGCCAGTTGAGGGATCAATTTAGCGGGCATACCTTCGTCATTCGATTCATTGTGACGGCTGCAAGAAAGCTATGCCTCTGATATTTGATATGGGCATTCTTACGATGTTAATGTATCTTTTAGATGTATTCAAAAGATAATATAATGCTAGGGTGAGGGCCCTGAGCTTTGAAATAGGATAAATTCAGCGGAAATGGTGAGGTTGTCAACTTTCGGCGACATTATATATTCGAAAGTTGCAAGATTGTGGGGGTTTTGTACCGTATACCTGTGGGGCACCACCTAGAGATTATGTGAAGCCAAAAATATCAAGAAACGGTCGGGCATTGGACGAGAAATGTTTGTTAGTCCGGGTACTAGGTTTGTCCGGCGGGGGGGGGGATAGTATTGTGTGGCACAAGCACACACCGTGTTATGCCCGACTTGGATTGCTTCTTATGGTGGCCATCGCGGAAACATTACCTTCAGTTGTGATGGGTGGTATGTTGAAATAAAGGTAGCCACGGCCTTTACTTGGGAATAGCAGAAGACCCTCGCAAATGCACAGGGGATTCAGTTGCAAACTACACGGTAGTTATACTACAATCTGCCAGGAACTACTTAAACTAAAGGTAGGTGAATTAAACTAACTGGGGAGTGTTTTACCAAAGTGAGAGAGAACACAGAACAAGGCAAATGAAGGGGATAGGGTAAGGCACAGTACCTGTTGCCTTGATACGCCAGTCAACGGCACAACAACGGCATCGGAGATAGCGAGCGATGGACTCGGAATTCCAACATGGTATAGGTACATGGGTGAAGAGCACAATTACGACTCAGATGAATTACCAGACCTTATCTAGTGTCGGAATTTAATACTGAGAACACATTGGCTAATGGGTTCGGAGGTTCGGACGCGTTCAAGTAGGTTCACGAAATTCTGAAAAAAATCCGAACCTCGGACCCCAGGTTCGGTTCGGCGAACCACACAGCCACTGAGGTTCGGGTCCAGTTCAAGTTTGCCAGCGGTTTAGAACCTGACCGCGGCAACACTAGTCTTGGGCGAATTGAACATCCGGCGAACAATCATTTCAACAATATTAGTGATAGTATGATACTCACTGGCCAACAGACCCTTTCTTCTGTTAAATAAAGAGGGATGTCAGTAAAGCGAGAGTATATTTAAATGAGGTCAAGAGGTGCATGCTGGTAGTGTTTGATCCAACCTATTTCCATTCGGCAAACAAAAGAGTTGAATACCGTGGTGGTGGAGAACACGGGTGAGTTGCGGAGGAAAAAATGGAATGATACAGGCAGACGGGTCTTGGGTGAATCGAACACCCGGTGAGCACTGGCACTACACCGGGAAATGAGAACAGGTGATGCTCGCTGGCCAACAGACCCTTGTTTGGGTGTTTTAAACGCTCATGAAGGATGAAATATTTTGCAAAGTAATAACTTGAAGGCCATGGTGAAGGAGACTCGGACGCTGCGGGCAGCACGATTGACAGAAGGCAGACACCAGGATTGCTTTTGTGTTGTGGTATTGATTTAGGGAGCATTTCGAGACGAGCATCACAGGAAAAAAAGACCCTGTAGAAGAATCCGGAGTGAGGTGCTAAAACAACAGTCTGAGGATCAAGCGGGTCTTGGGGGAGTCGAACCCCCGCCACGCACTGGCAAACGTCACCCTTGGACAGCATAAGCATATGGACGGTGTGTGGTAGCCGATAGACCCGTTCGCTTGTTGGTTTGCAGGACAGTCTGAGTACGGCCTTCAATTCCAAGGGGAAACTAAAAAACATCGCCTTTCGGTCATGCGTCTCGGGGGAGTCGAACCCCCGCCGTGCACCGTAGAGGTTCAAGCCATACTATGGGTAGCAGTAGTAGTAGTAGTAATTTTATACACAGCATGGTCCAAACACTGAACACTGTGTTCCCAAAAGTATCCCAGCGCGCACAAGCCTCTCGCGCCTTCGTTTTGGACTCCAACCCCTCAACTTGACGAGCTATTCGCTATCAGAATGTCTATCAAAAGCCAAGGTAACTGGAGCATAAAAAGAAATTAGGTAGTGCGCAGCGGCCCATAGTCCCGTTCCTTTGTTGTTTTGAGGTCTGAATATTCGTGTGTTATCGAAGGCAGGCACAAGGCATTGGGCAAAGTCGTCCAGTAAGTACATACGAGTATTGCGCGGAAGCGGCTGGCCTCGAAGCTTGAATATTCAGTTCGGACTTGGGGAGGCTGAAAATACTTGGAGACAATTGAGACATGGGTCTTGAGGGAGTCGAGCCCCCGCCGCACACTAGTACTGGTAGTGTATTCAAATCAGATGCATTGATAGTCCCCCGGCAGCCTACAGACTCGTTCCTTTGTTGGTTTGCGGTTCGAATATTGATACAGGGCTATTATGGGCAGGTGCAGAGAAAAATTGAAGCCGTCTACTAGGAGCGGCGCGCGGAGATGAACGCCGCCCAATCCGAAGGGGGGACTGAAAAGATACTTGCAACAAGAATGGTCCATGGGTTTTGAGGGAGTCGAACCCCCGCCGTACACTAGCACTTTGGGCAACAAATGCATGGATGGTGTGCGGCGCCCCACAAACCCGTTCCTTTGTTGTTTTGAGGTTGAATACAGGAGCAAATTTTGCTCCAGTACGAGGTCGCGCGAAATGGGCGGTGATTCGAAGGCACCTGGCAAACAAAAGTTTAACTTGGCAGTCGTCAATGAACATGGGTCTTGAGGGACGCGAACCCCCGCCGTACACTAGCAAATGAATGTGTTGGTTACTGATGGTGCGCGGCAGCCTACAGACCCGTTCCTTTGTCGATCTGCGGTCCGAATATTATACTAAGCCGAAATGAACGGCCTTGAATTCGAGGCCGGAGTAAAAAAACTTCGATTTCAGAAACCCATGAGTCTTAGGGGAGTCGAACCACCGGCGTGCATTTGCAGTACCATCGGATACAACCAGAATCGATGGTGCGCGGCAGCCTACAGACCCGTTCCTTTCTCGTTCTGCGGTCCGAATAATGCAGGGCTACTGCAGGCCGGCGCAGAGCGAAGTCGTCCGGTAAGTACGAGTGGTGCGCCGAGATGACTGGCATTGAATATTCAATCCGGACTTGGGGGAGACTAAAAAGATTGGATACAGAGTCCACGTATGGATCTTGAGGGAGTCGAACCCCCGCCACGCACTGGTAAACATATACACCGCATCTCCTATGAATGGTGCGCGGCAGCCCACAGACCCGTTCCTTGTAGTGTTTGGGTTGAATGCAGAGGTATCCGAAAGGGGGGCGCAGAGCGAAGTCGTCCGGTAAGTACGAGTGGATGACTGGCGTTGAATATTCAATCCGGACTTGGGGAAGACTAAAAAGATTGGATACAGAGTCCACGTATTATGGATCTTGAGGGAGTCGAACCCCCGCTGCGCACTGGTAAATATATACAACGCATCTGTTATGAATAGTGCGCGGCAGCCCACAGACCCGGTTCTTGTAGTTTTTAGGTCGAATACAGAGCTATCCAAAAGGGAGGCGTAGGGCGGAGTCGACCGGTAAGTACGAGTATTGTGCCAAGATCACTGGCCTTCAATATGTAATCCGGACTTGGGGGGAGACTAAAAAGATTGGAGGTACTCGATGTACGGATCTTGAGGGAGTCGAACCCCCGCCGCGCACTGGTAAGGAGAGAACGCAGCTGATATGAATGGTGCGCGGCAGCCCACAGACCCTTTTCTTGGTCGGTTTGCGGCCCGAATGTTGATATAGGGCTATTGAACAATGAAAGCAAGCACAAAGCAACGCCGTGCGTACGAGGAGCTCGCCGAGATGAACGGCCGCGGCAGACTAAAAAAGTCGGACGTTTACGCGGATGGGTCTTGAGGGAGTCGAACCCCCGCCGTGCACTGATATTTGAAGACGACACATTGGTGGTGCGCAGCGGCCCACAGACCCGTTCCTTGGCTGTTTCGAGGTTGAAACAGGTAAAGGAGTCCAGTCGGAGTACGGCCTTCAATTGAAGGGGAGACTAAAAAGAGACGAGTACGAAATGGCGGATGGGTCTGGGGGGAGTCGAACCCCCGCCGTGCACTGGTAGTGGTCGCCGGTATATACAGTACGAAGAGCGAATGGATGGTGCACGGCAGCCGATAGACCCGTTCCTTTCTGTGTTTAGGGATCGAATAGTGTGGTTTCACCGCCAGGAAGCGAACAAGTGCCAGCCGGTGTCGAAGGTCGGGACAACGAGCGGAATAAACGTCTAAAAGTCAAAAGGCCGGATGATTATCACATCAGGCTGACACTGGGCGCTGTGCGGCGAGGCAAACACCAAGCACACTAAACGTTATTCACCCAAGACTGTGTCGCAACACGTGACCCCGGTGATGTCCGGCGTCAGCCTTTCGCGCGCGAACACAAGTCCATTCCCCGCCTCTATCAATGTTTGGGACGCGTTTCGTCCAGATTTCGACCTTGTTTCGACCCATATGCGACCCACTGACTTCCCATGTTGTTGTCCTCCCCAACCTAAGGTGCCGCATTCATGCCGAATCGCTGCCCATGTAATGTTGCCTTCCAGTGCGAGCGCCTTGGCTGCTCCTTACCCATGGTACATTTTTCGGAACCTGGATCGGGTGTATACATACTAGCTGACATATATGTACCACCCTGCCACCTGCCATTCAAATATTTCAGCCTGCCGCTTCATCTGTAAAGGGAATTTTCCTGTGTCTCCAAATCACAATAAATCATTGAAAGCTCTATCATGACTTCTATGTACGTGCAAGTGGGACCCGAAAAACACTGATGAGACGGGGAACGGACTTGTGTTCGCGCGCGAAAGGTTGACACCGGACATCACCGGGGTCACGTGTTGCGACACAGTCTTGGGTGAATAACATTTAGTCACCAAGCACCGCCTTCCCGACATACTCCTCACCCCCATCTCTCTACAAGACTTGCTTGTTACCCTAGACTTGTGCTGGCCTACTGGTTCTAGATTGTACTACTGAGGGTCCTCATCCCTTCTGTTACCACCACCATGCAGCCCCCACCGCCCACAGCATCCACCGCTGCCGTCTCCCAGGACAATGCCACCGCTGACTTGTCTTTCACCCAGGCTCTAAACCAGACAACGCCGGAGGAGGATGTGCGTGCTGTGCCCTTTTCAACGGTAATAATGACATGACTACCAGACAAACATCTTCGTCGCCGCCCAACGCGGCGACGTCGCCACCCTCCGCGCCCTGCTCGACTCTGGCCGTGCCCGCGCAACCGACCGCAACCCGCAAACATCACACCCCTCCACTGGGCCACAATTAACACCCAGCTCCCCGCGTGCCGCCTGCTCCTTGACGCCGGCGCCGACGTCGACGCCCTCGGCGGCAACCTCGTCGCCACACCCCTCCAGTGGGCCGCCCGCGGCGGCTACCTCTACGTCCTCCAGCTCCTCATCGCACACAGCGCAGATCCCACCATCGCCGACTCGCAGGGGTACAATGCCCTCCCAGCTCATATGGTCAGAATAACTCATTAAATCCCTGGCCGTGCCCACGGGCTCAATGCGTTATTTCGTGGCAACTCTATATATGGAAACCCACAGGATAACTAGTTAACTGTTGGCCCTGTTGACGGGCGTAGTGAGTTATCTTGTGGACGTTGCCGTATACAAAAAAAGGATGCCCATAGAGTGGATTGAACTTGATACCTTTAGCTATCAGAAGCGGCAGAGGGCATTACCATTACACCATGAGATCTATAACAGGGTAGTTGTTTGTCTCAGCTAGGCTAAGCCTAGGCTTAGCCTACCTGGGGCTGCTTATACTCACCTCTAGGGAAGGGAAGCTGCCCTAAGTCTTTGAAAACAGTTTTTCACTATTTATTATGTGTTTTGGAGTGTTTCAAAACCCTAACCAACCCTAACCCCCAGCCAAAATAAATAAATATACCTACCCTACCCTCTAAACTGAACATAAATGATGACAAACTGTTTTCAAAGACTTAGGGCAGCTTCCCTTCCCTAGAGGTGAGTATAAGCAGCCCCAGGTAGGCTAAGCCTAGGCTTACCCTAGCTGAGACAGACAACTACCCTGTTATAGCTCTTATGGTGTAAAGGTAACACCCTCTGCTGCTTCTAATAGCTAAAGGTATCAAGTTCAATCCACTCTATTGGCATCCTTTTTTTGTATACGGCAACGTCCACAAGATAACTCATTACGCCCGTCAACAGGGCCAGCAGTTAACTAGTTATCCTGTGGGTTTCCATATATAGAGTTGCCACGAAATAACACATTGAGCCCGTGGGCATGGCCAGGGGTTTAAACTAGTTAACCTGACCATATATACTGGCCCTCCACCTTGTCACGCACAGCAGCAGCATCATGCCGCTGCTGTACCTGCTGCACCAGCCTGTGGGCGTCGACTCGCGAGACGCGCAGGGGCACACGGCGCTGATGTGGGCCGCGTATCAGGGGGATGCACTGAGTGTGGATTTGCTTTTGAGGCATGGGGCGAGCCTGACGGTGCAGGACGACGCGGGGCTGACACTGCTGCATTGGGCAGTGGTGCGCGGGAATTGGGTCGCGATACGCAGGCTGGTTGAAAAGGGTGCCGTGTTGGGGTGCGCTTTTTTCTTTCACTTGGTATGCTGACATGACACGTACCTCGCAGCGCAAAAGACACCGAGGGCCGCACGCCGTGCCACATGGCCGTCGAGCTCAAGTCCCTCGGTGTGTGGCGCCGCGCGCTCGAGGAGGGTGGGTGGGACGAGGAGGGCGTGAAGAGGAAGACCGTTTTGGGCGAGAGGTCGGTTGAGTGTTTTCCAATTTCATTTTGAGGGAGTGCCGGCCCACGACTGCATAGACGCGGGCGGGGAGGCACGCACATGCAGATTTCTCTCCTTCCTTCCTTCTCTTTCGCCACCTCCAGAGAAGGAGACCGGTGCTCGCTCGCTCCGCCCCACCCCTTCCTTCCCTTCCCTCCCCCCTTTCCCATCTTCTCCTCCTAATTCCCCCCAACGCCGCTGACACCCCCTCTTTCTTTTCTTTCCTAGGAACACCCACCTCGCGATCTTCGCCCTCCCCATGCTCGTCTTCGGCGTCGTCTTCATGACCCTTGCGGGCCTGCCGTGGTATACGGGCGTGTTGCTGGCTGTGGCCGAGTTTTTCAGGATGCATCATGTGCGTGGGTTTTTTGGTGCTTTTTTTATTTTATTTTTTTGGGAGAGACGAGTGCCCCCTTTTGCTCGCTTTCATCGCGATTCCAATTCCTCATCCCCTTCACCGCCTTTTTCATTAATGGAGTCAGTTGGCATTGTTCAACGGTTCTGTCGCAAGTGGTAAACACCATGTTTGTGCTTGGACGCGATTGAATGGCATCTAAATCCCTGGCTGAGTTAGAGGCCTTTCTTTGCCCAACAGCGATGCCGGTGAATTAATCCAGCCTAGTTGAGACCCCATCAAACGGAATTCCCACGGTTGACTTCTCTTATCTGCGAAAGTTGAACGTTGAACAGCGACGGTCATAACAATCGGGTTTCTGGAGAGATCTTTGTCGCGTACTGAGTCAATTTCAATGACAGTGACCATGAGTTAAGACTTTAGATGAAGTGGCTGAAGCTGCAGTGATCCTTATATTTACTTCCTTTGAATTCACATGTTTTTGGGGGAGATAACTTTTTTCGCGGTTTCGTCACTGTTGCCATGTTTTTGAACGAAAAAATTTCGGTTGAAATGTGCGCAATAGCACCAAGAGACTTATATCTGACCGTGGGGCTTTTTGCAGGTAGAAACACGTTATCCAATGAAGGAAAATACAGGCAACTCGTAATCAAGGGAATAATAAACTCGGTCCAGCCCACCACCGATCGGCTCGGTGCCGATGCGATGAGCCGTAATTACTAGGGTGTTTGGAGACAGGTTTTCCACGCGTAGATGACGATCATTGAGCAGGGGCACCATGGTATGCTCATGTCCGGTTGTGGGACGTCGATAGTAGAGTAGAAATCCTCTCTGATCACCGACAATCGCACGAAGGCATCCGTCTGGCTCGGGGGACAGCATACATGCTCTCTGATGGTCTCTGAGACTACAATGTTTCTGTTGAGACGGATCGTCTTGCAGAGCCTGAATCGATGCGTAACGATCCCTTCCGGACAGCGGACGGATCCCCCAATTACCAGACTTTAAGATGGTGTCAGATATGGTTTGATTACATGGACGGGTTGTAATCACCTGTTCAAGCCATTGAACGCGTATTTTCGTGGTTGCGCTTGTTTCATTTGGCGGATCGTCCACTTGAAGCAAGTGCCACAAATTCTCGGCGACCACTAACATAGGCGCCTGACCTGTATCGTCAAGTCTCCTACTCCTCTTGGTGGTGCGGAACTCGAGAACCAAATTGTGCAATCTAGACTCAGGTTTTCAGGTTTAAAGTAGCGAATTGGCGGAGAAAATTCTACCTGGCACCATCACGAGTGCCTTGGCCGTAACAGATGGGGCTGTTCGTAGGCGAAAAATTAGGATCGTACTGCCTTCCGGTGGAAGGATTGATGGAGAGAGGTGAAGTAGTCCCGAATGGCGATCCCAAAACGTTTGCGTCAAATATAAAGAAGCTGGGGTCGAAGGCCTTTCCGCAGCCCATGGGTTGGGACCGCCTGCTAAATTATGAGCTTTCTGTTGCGAGATGGAGGAGCGGACTGACCATTTATCAACATCCGCACACCCCATAAAAGAATGGCAAATAACTACGACGTTGTCGCGTTCGGCGTTGAGGGTTCCCCATGTTTTATAGGCAATATTGACGGAGTGAAGGGTACTGCCACACTCCGGCTTAAATGTTGGCAGCGTAAAGCTTGAATTTTTGTCGAGGGCGAGGGCCGTTGGGCCAAAGTATGGTTCCTTCTCATTTCGTACTTGATTGTGTTTCAAAGGACACCGGGGTTGTGTGACGTTCAAATACGGTCTAGATGATGGATCCGTCATGTTCTCGCTCTCCGCTGGAGAATGTTCAATGGGCAAAGTATAACCATTGTCGATAGCGGAGCCCACGAGCTGGTGGGACTGTACGTTAAGTTGAGGTCGCGACACCATGGGGTTGGAGTATGAGCGAAAGTGAGGAGCAGGATGCGGAGGAGAATCGAAATTATGGTGCTGCCCCACGGCATAGTGATAACTGTGTTGTATGGGTGGCAAGAAACCAATGCCAGAGAGCTCCTTCGGTCGGATGCCTGTAGATCGGTGGTTGTAAACTTGTAACCGGCCTTTGGTGTGGAAGGAATGAGGTATCCCTCATTGGGAGCAGGCCTTGACAGGAAATCACATTAGTCAGGGCCCACCGCGAATAAGGAAATAATGTACTCACCCCAGCGCTCCTTGACTTAGTGGGTCCGAGTCGTCCTGTGGACCCTGCACAGTAATTCCTATCGCATTTGGATGACCGCTTCCCAGGGAGTCTTCGAAAGGGTCAGAGCTCCAAACGAGGGGGACTATGGTCGATGACGAGGAAGATTTGGAGTTTTTGCCTTGCCCAGCGAAAGTGGGTCCACACGCATCAGCGTCCCAAGAAGAGAGGTTAGGGCTGACAAACGGTGGCGGATTGTCGGGGGAAGAAAAGCTGTCCTCGTGGTCGTCAATGGGGAAGAAGGCAGAAGCTTCCTGAGCGTCTTGCTTGATGAATTCCTGGAAGAGTTCCTCGCCGCCGGTCACGAGATGATACTCTGTGATGCAGAAATGAAGTGTTCGTTTTCAGACCGCTGGAGCAATTGAAATACCTGGTTCCCCTTTCCACACATTTCGCAGAACCTGGATGTGGGAAGCCACCTGTTTCTTAGAACGGGTGATGCCCCGGTTTTGGAGGTAGTCGACGAGGTACTGGTTCCGCCAGCGGCTACGTCCGCGTGAATAAGTTGCCCACGGCGAGTCCCAGTATTCACGGAGACCTGTGCGCACGCTTGAACAGGGATTTCTCGGCAAGAAAAACAGTAAGACCTTGGACAAACACTGCCTCGATGGATTCGGACCAAACAGCGTTGCCGGAGCCGTCCGTAAGCAGCTTGTGGTGCTTGCGTTGAGGAGTGAGAGACTTGTAAGTACTTGGAGCATGGGGGTCGTCCATATGGATGGGTGTCGGCGGATTGTCCCATTCAAGCAGAGGCAGCGCATCGTCGCTTTGACGAATGGAGAACGGGACCTTGTCAAAATCGTGGCCATGCAGTTGCCCGAACACGTTATCGAGCTGTTGATCTGTTGACGCATGCATTCCGAAAGGAGGGCGGTCGACAAGGCCATGGTCCTCAACGGGGATGATTGGTTTAAGAACTGTTGGTCTTTGGCTTGAATCGCAAAGCCGGACCCAACCTTTAAAGTAAGCAAATTAGCTCGAACCGTGAGCATCAACGGAGGAAAATGACCAGAGGATGTGACTATATTGTATTTGCTACAAATGCGTTTGATAAGCTCGCAGTCGTCGGGAAATTCTTCGTCCCTCTTGAACCAAGATAAATATTCGCATACACCAGAGAATATGTGACTTACTTCATCAATCACCGACATCCATTCGTCGTCGTGTGTCACTGTGACATCGGCAGTAGAGGACTAAAGACAAGTTAATCTTGAGTCGGGAAATTTGAACAACGTACAACACAGAAGATAGTCGTTAATAGTGGATCCAGGGTGATACGCCTGTTGCAATGATCAGCATGAATGTAAAACCATGACCGAAGATGAACCTTGGGAATTTTCGGGAAGTATTCAACTGAATTGGCAATCGACCCCTCGTCGTCTGAGGCTCCGTCGCTGTTGGAGAAAGTGGAACCGCCAATACTAGCTGGGTATGATTGCGAAATGGGAGAGCCCCCCGCGATAGAACAAATAACCGATGTGGAAGTGCCAATCGGCACACTCGTTACATTTACCTCTTAGGGAATTGTACGCGGGTTCCTCCTCGGGCGTTAACGACCAATCTTTTATTTACTCTATCACTCTATCATGAACGACTCACCATCTCTTCCACTCCATCACATTTTTCCTAGAATCCTCGCTCCCATCCGGAATACCACGCGACGCGCTCAAAGCTCACGCGCTCTGGACGATCACGTGTTCGAGACATCAAGTAGTCTCCGCGTTCGTAACTCGTGTTTCTTCAAGTTGGATGGATGGATGGCGCGTCTCTCTCTTCCTCTGTCTCTCTCTCCTCTCCATACATGTTCCCCTTCCTTTTCCTCTTCTCTCTCATACCTCTCGTGATGTACAACTGCTGGTTGCGACGTCGTCTCTGAAGGCTCTACCCTCGGATTGCACCTGGGATCGATATGCTCGGAGACCTCATCCATCTCCCGCACGCACTGAGGCGGCAGCATGATCTCCCTATTTCGTCTTTGTGCACTTCCCGGATGGTTTGAGTTGGATGAGGCGGTTAGCATTCAGTATGTTTATTTTATTCTACCATGGACTCTTACATAGTGCAACATTTGTATTTCGTTTCCAAGGGCTCTGGTGACGCAAGAGCACGCGTTTCAGCCAACCCGATTGCAGTATTTAATCCCCTTGCAAATTGAAACAGGGGATCATCTTCCTCTTTTCCCCCATCATCTCAGTGCGAACTTGAAGCTATATCTGTCCCTCTTACCGAACGCGAGTGGCCTAGAGACGGGCCAGGGAGTCACCGAGTCTATAATCCAGAGCTGAGTACCGTTCCTATTCCCTGTAGTCCACATACTGTTTCTCTATTGCAGCCTAGGGTATATACACGACCCTCACTACTCTGGTCTACCCCCCGGACCAACCTCTCTTCTACACCGACACATTGGTAGATTGCTTTAGAAGAAAGAGCTGTTAGCAAAAAGAACGAAAACCCGGAAACCAATAACAAACCGTGGGACTCTCTGGGTCAGCTGAGTCGCCAGCAGATTCTATGTTGTCCCTTACGCCACCGCTCCCCGATGGAGGAGAAGTGCGAAAGAAGCTCCCAGTGCTGGTCGAGCGCGAGTGTGAAAAAAAGGATCCGCCAGTTTTCGAAAGTATATCTGACGGCTTCGAGTCGACGATAGAGATCGCCTTGGCGTATTTCTTGAGGGGGGAAGCACGAACTGCAACTTTGAAACCACGGAGAAACACAGTCTGGTTCTCGAACCGCTCCCCGTCTGCTGGAAGTGGCCGGGGGCCTGAGTCCGTGAAGGAGTTTGCGGTTTCCCATTCCCAGACGCATGATGTCCCCGCAGATCCAACCTGAGCGGCCTTCAATTTCAGCGAGATTTTGCAATCTTCCGAGTGGTTTTCAATCGCTGCGACACTCCACAAAGATGATTTATCGGTTCCGGTCACGAGATACAGATCCCCGTTGTCTACCATGCGCTCCAGTTCGTCGTTGACGAACGCGTACCAACAGGGCGCATGTGTCAACACATAGTCTTTAAATTTCTTCTTGCGTCGAACATCTGTCCGCGAGGCCCCGTCTGGAAGAAGGAGCACTGCTGTCTCCCTCGAAGACGTAGTCTCTCGCAGACAGACACTTCAATATTACCTGATCTCGTACCTCAATAGATTGAAGTCTGTTGGTAAGCGCGGGGGTCCGATCAGGGTAAAACCTTGTTACATAATCTGCACAGCCACGCCGCCGAATTTCGATGTTTTGTGCCTACAAGATAGATTCTTCGAGCCTCAAACAGCACTCTAAAAGTTCAAATAAATTGGAGGAGCTTTAAAACAGTGAATAAGACATTCTGTATGCTGGAATTTCTTGAAAATGTTGTTGCTAGTTTCGCGGTCGCCTTTGAAAGAACAGTGTGGCTGTGCTGATTATATAACAAGTGCTTACTCCAATCGGGACCCCGCACTTAACAACAGACTATTGAAGACGTGGATATTTCCACCTCGGCTCCTGCGCCGAATGGGAGGAATCTAAAATGAAAAGATGGAAATGAGGCATCCAATCACCAGACTCAGTCGCTGGCAGGTGAGCACTCACACATTACTTTCTACACCCGCATCCACGTCTAAGCGCCGTTTGCTGATTGTTGTGTTTGATACATCGGATCCCGGGCGATGATATTGCGCACGAGGAGCGATATCTCCAGAACTAAGCTTGATCTGCTCAAAACCTTCAGGTACGCCAAATCGATTTACTGGGTCATTCGCTGAGCGACAGATGTTGAAGATAAAATCGAAGGATGCCGTCCGCGGTGACAACCCCCACATCTCCGATCTCTGTTCCGATATGCCGAGATTCCAAGGGCAAGTCGTCGAAGGGCTGGGGGTGGAATAAAGGGTAGCCGTGGCGCTTCGGGAGAAGGAGGCGGGTGTAAAGCTGACAGCTGTCGGACATGGAAGTGGGGATTGTGAGCGATGAAGTGCTGGTTGTGGCAGCAGAGAGTCCAGTCCTGTCTCCCTGTTTTTAAGCACATTCTAAACGTCGAAGGCTGTAGAGTTATTTGCAAGTTGAACCCAAGTTGAACATTCCGTAAGATGCATATGCAGAATGAAGCACGAGCCACCCGCAGCAAGCTGGGAGACTGATGCCCATCATCACACCGAACAGCCAACAAGAAGGGATTATTCTACTGAGGAACCCCATGCTCAGTGTCTCCACCGGTGGCTCACGTAGCAGTCCTTCGAGGGTGGCCTGCTCCACCGCCCACCATTCCACAAAGACCACCTTGCTCACGATGCCCATTTGTTGCATGCTCTTCTCAAGGGCTGGAGCAGTCGCCTTAATCTCCAGGGTGTGCTTATACTTACTCACAAGGAGAGTAGCTAGGATAAGAGGCAGCACTCACAGAAATAACACAAATACATGGATGTACAGAGGGAGGCATATGCCTTGCACATGTCGCTGTGTCGTAGGTAATTTACGATTGTCTGCTGTCGATGGAAAGCCGTTGCATGGCGAATAGAGGGTGCAAGTGCATTCAATTTTGAAAAGAAGGACTCGCAGCCTTCGAGGCTCTCAAGTCCGACACCCGACACGTACATTGCAAGATTGCACAGCCGGCAAAGGCGGTTGTGTCTGTGGCCATGAAACGCGCCAACAAGGGAGCGGAACTTGTGCTTGCATGCAAAAGGCCCAAGGACAGGGTGCTTGTTGACCATCCCTTTGAATTTGCAGCCAATGTCGTAGCCGCTCGCCACCTGGCCGATGTGGGTGATTAGGTGGTTGACGATGGCAAAGCCATACTTCACCCTAAGACAGAGAAACATTTCAGTAATGTGAGAAGGGCAGAAATAAAAAACATACATTTCGCCGCTGTGCACCATGTCCACCATAACCAGGCAAAATCCGTGGCGGCAAAGGGACAAGATAACACCCGTCTCGTCGTACATGGCCCAGGCCTTGCCTGTCACTGCCTCCTTCATGTTCTCCCACCGCTCAGAGCAGCGATCCTCCCCCTCCCCCTCCTTCCATTCCTGAAAGAATAATCAGCCATGGCTCTTGATCATATATGACACAAAACAAACATATGTCTTCAGGGACAAACCTCTTGAGCATCTTGTCCAACCCCTCCTTCGCCCAAATCTCGACATCCTCTCGCTAATGTTGCTGTGACTCCAAATTCGAGTCATCTGGGAGTCGAGTCGATAAAAGTCGCTCGACTCGACTTAATTTACGAGTCGAGTTGAGCTGGCTCGACTCACGTCGACTTCGGGTCGACTTGAGTCGGTGAAGTCGGTGGATTTTTCTTCCAAATTGTCTCAGTATTCGATAGAACGATCCTGAGTCTTCAGAAAGGGTTGTACTAGTCGAAATAATTGTTGTTTGTCCACTGCATCGGTGCATAGTTCGACTTAGTGCCTTCTGATGCTAAAAGCGCTCGAGTTCGAATATCTAGACCTAATGACCTCAATAAAACAGAGCTATACTATGCACATGAGATCGAAAACATAATCCCGAGGCAATTTGAAGCAAAGTACTGTACTTGCATCTGCACATCAAAATGAACTAGAAGTTAAAAATGTATTCGTGTTTGCTTAATTCTTGTCCGATCGTCTACGGAAGTACCGGAAATTTCACTGACAGGTGCTGATCCTACCACAAAATCCGGTATACCGTGATTTGTAGTGAAGCCACACTTGGATGGCATCTAGAATCACTATGCACATAAATCCGGGGACGAAATCGAGGTGTAACGACCACAAGACGAGTGCTTCAAGCTAAGCGAGCTGATTTAAACTCTGCTCAACACTTTCAAATCATCCAAGAATCATCCCCGGGTCCCGCCAAGCCCACACCCTGACTGCGGATTTTGTTCAGTATGCATTTACATGCCGTCTAAGTGCCCTTCCCAAGTCTCTCGATAATCCACCCACTACAAAAACACAGCAAAACGAATTTTCCAGCGGCATCAGTGGTTTTTTCTGCTCGGGGTGGATCCTCCAATATCCATCCGGATTCTCTCAGAAAGAAAAAAAATTCCAGACAGGCACACCTGTCAGTGAAATTTTTGGTACTTCCAAACACAATCGAACAAGAATTGAGCAAATATGAACACATTTGAACTTCTAGTTCATTTTGATGTACAGGTGCGAGTATAGTAAGTCATATGAGTATGGTTGCATCTCCTCTGCGACTTGCCCAATTTGGTAATTTTCGCGGTGTGTTGTGATTCTGAGAACACAGGTGCCTGCATGTTCTAATGCAGTTTCGAGGATATGGAGAACATTGGAATTGAGTGAGAATTGAATAAGTTACAGCTGTTATACTGGGCAATAGCAGTAATGAGCTATGCCTCCTAGATTCAATTGAAATGGACCATGTGCATGATAGAAAGATTCTACTTGATGGGATATGAGTGCTCAGGTAATGGTCCGACCAGGAAGCACCACTTGCCCAGAGTTGGAGTCACAAGTCGCCCCAGTGTTCAAGCAACCCAGCTAGATAAGATTAAATTCAATTGCCTTGCTTCTCATGCTCTGTTTTTAGCTCCAATGGCTAGCAGAAAGGCGGGCATTAGAGTTTGCGGTAGCCACTGGCAGCCACCTTTATCCGGCATGCGGTGCCAGGTGGCTACATCATTATGGTGGCTGTTGCAGTGGCTGCCGCATTTTTGTCGTGAGGCAGCCTAGCCACCATTTTCCGTCATACTTCCATGCAGAAAGCCATTCTCGAGTCCAGAATCCAATTCACTACCCTTCTGAAGGTCATTTCTGAGGAATGAGATGAAACTATCAATAATTCCGGTGCATGTGTGCTCTCGCACGCGTCCGGACAGGCATAGTGGTAGAATAAAGAACGTTGGAATACGTGTCGAATGCGTTATTTCAGGAGCCACCGTAATGACGTAGCCACCCAGCACCGCATGCCGGAAAAGCCACCCAGTGGCTGCCGGTGGCTACCTCAAAGTCTCTATTCATTGAAGTGTTGGATTATATACAAACTCTCACCCAAGATAAGGGTCTATGTTCGATAGGCAAGGAGAGTAAGCTGTGGAGTTGCCGAAACGGCAATCACCCCCGTGGCTCGACAAGATAGGGATCAAATCAAGTGGCTGCAAGGCATCCTGATGGGTAATGACCCGAGTGACTACACGGCAATCCCGGGAGTTTATGGAATCCCCTCGACTTACAGTCAGATTCCGAAGATCCGCCAATTCAAGGGCATTCAAAAGGAAAATCATTGGAAATCCTTCCCATCAAATCCTTGGAAAAAGCGATAGAGAGTCGGTAGGAAATGCCTCGAATTGATGCATCAATCCGGCCGTATCAACTGATACCGTCTGAACCCGTCGGAATCCCTTGAATTGGCGGATTAGTGAATTCCGAAGAATCCCGGGTTAGCCATGTAGATATAACCATAAATAATCCCCCTTAAAACATTGAGTTGTCAGATTTAAATACCACCTGGACAGATTTCATGCCACCCACAGAGATTAAATATTGATTACAGGTGGGTGTTGCGAGTCTTGGTCTGCTTGAGTGCTGGAGATAGAGAGCGAAAGGAGGAAGGCTCATAGAACCGGGTCTCATAGATCGACAACAGACCTTGAGCGCTGGAAGTAGCTGTGGGATCGCCACGGTAAACTTTGTTGAATTCCGGATTTGGTATGGGATTTCCTCGTTTGCTATCAGCACAGCCCACCTAGTTCCGTGATTCATTTTTACTTTACAGAATTTACTTCCTCTAAGACCAAGAAACATAGATTGGCAATGATACGTAGCAGTACATTCTATACTTACACAGCATCATGGTTTACAAGTTCCCGGCCTTACCTGGCTGCTAAATAAATGGCATCGCAACCAAAAGAATGAATCTATACTGGGATTTTGTGCCATGAGTAGGGCATCAAACTGGCATCCCCATCAACTTACGGGTCTACAGGGGCGTAATTACGGTTACAGCCCCATCCTGTCTGTGTTTTTGGCAGGCTACAGACGGAACGGGTTACGGTAGGGGTTGAGGCGTAATATGGCCTCCCGTAACCATCTGTTTATGTGTAATCACAGATGTTGTTGAATCAAAGCCTGCCGAGCCAAATTTTTGCGGCTGACTGCTTGCCGGTGCTTGCCAATCGTTGCATGGGTGGTGTTTGAGTCGGCTGTCGTCTATTACAGGTCTTGAGTCCCCCGAGCGCTCGGAAAGCTATGGCATGTACGCCGGAGGTATCCGAAACCACCTGGTTTCACGCTGACACGCTGAAATGGCTTTTATGCATCATAGAATTTGCCTTGTACATGGCAGCGTGGAAAGTAATGTGTTTTCTTATGAATATTGTCCATCACTCATCTCAAATTTATTGATCTGGCACAGTCACCCAACCACCCGTAAATTACGGCTATATGCATGGATTCCATCCTGTCTGAGGGCTCCGAGATCCTCCTTATGCACAGGTCAGGTCGTCCTGTAAGCCAAATACAGGCGTAGCTTTTACGCCCGTGGGCGTATCACGCACGGTTTGATGCCCTAGCCATGAACTACGGTTTTCTATTTGAAGCCGACTGTTGTTGACCCTTGTATGGCTGCAAGTTTGAGATTTTCAGGCTTTGAGAAGTCTCTTGGGTTGTTAAATGAAGCTAAACACAACTAAGAGAATTAATCCATACTCAAAACTGAAGCTTTCTGTGTATTAGGACTTTATGCCATGAGCTGTGGTTTTCATTTTTGGAAGCCGACCTTTGTTGGCCGTTGTATGACTGCAAGTTTGACATTCTCAGGCTTTGAATTCTCTTGGGCTGTTGAATGAAGCTGAATGGAACTGAGCGAATGAATTTATACGTTGAATTAATGCTTTCTGCCTACTAGACTTCTGTGCCACAAGCTACCCAACAAACATATCTGCACACATTCCTAATTGCCTATCTCCGTTTTATCCTTTATTATAACCTGGAAAATTCAAGTCGAAGAAGCTACAATACAACCAAGCTATAATATTCATTATTTCTCACCAGACGACAGCTTTAAAATACCCGACTCAAGTCGACTAAGTCGACCTCAGGTCGACTCGTTCGACTCCGGGGTTCGCGAGAGTCGACTTCATTAAGTCGACTCGACTCGACTCAGTCATCGACTCGGGAGTCAACTTCACCCGATCTGAGTCGGAGTTTGCGGCAACATTACCTCTCGCTCTAAAATATAGTCCCCCGGTGTCTTGCGATTTTCATCGCGCTCCTTGGATGGGCCAGGCACGGCGTCACCAACATGGCGCTCCAGTTTCTCAAAGTGCTTCAGAGAGTTGTTATCGTCCTTGGTGGAAAGGAACGGTAGCTCGAGAGGCGGCTCGTCTTCGAGTTTATACAAGCAGGCTGGGCAGGCGTTCTTGAGGCACCAATTGGGTGCATCCCGGCGAAGAGTGACCTTGACTCGCCCCTCGATGATCAGACGTGCCGCGAGATATACGTCAAATGCGATGGAGAACTGGGTGAAAAGGTAAGGCCGAAATGGAACCTAGAATTGCGTTCAGCGAAACCCACAAATGCAAGAACAAAACACTTACGCTGTGCAAATCACACACAAAAGGCTGAATTGCAAAGCGGGGGCACCGCAATGTGGCAACACGGAATATCTCCAGAGTGCGGGTGGTGATTACGATGCTGGGCTCGCTCGGGGAGCATGGAAAGAAGCCCCGCTGAACAAGCCCTGAGGTAATAAAGGCGTCCCCCGCTAGCATGGGTATCTCTGCTCGATACGTTGCTGAAAGTAGGATGAGTATAAGCAAACCAAAGGGAAGAAAATGGGGTGAAATGTAGTCTGTAGTTTACCGCGCCACCGGTGATTGCTCGCCGACCTTATTACTAATCATCGGAGTTCCAATTTCCCCTACAAAGCATTCAAACATCTCAGCATCCAATTCACAACTTCTGAAGCAGGGAGATGCATTATAAATTACTTCTCAAACAATGTGCCTTTTCAGAATTGTTTAAATGGCCCTCTTCCGTGCAGACGACGTTCACGGCCTTTGCCGCGCGCCGGGCCATCAAAATTCGGCATCGATGTTCTTTAACTCAAACACCACGACTCCGTGGGAGAACTTGAAGTCTTCGACCCCCTAAACTTGAATGCAACCTCAAACGGTTGAAAAACGCGTTGCTAAAGCGCGTTCAATGGCAGGAAAAATTACTAAGAGCGGTGAGCAATCAACTGATCAAGGTGATCAACAGACTACAAACTACCGAGGTACGAGGTTCTTTCGTTTGTAGTGTCTGTCTACGAGAGACTAATAGAAACTTTAGTGACCCAGAATATACAAACTACCGAGGTACGAGGTTCTTTCATTTGTAGTGTCTGTCTACGAGAGACTAGGTGAAATGCTCACAGATGATATGTACAACAATGAGACTCAAGGTACTCTGCACCATTGCATCTTCGCGGGGCGGTAAAGGTGTTCCCAAACCTTCTTTTGACGATGCAAGGTCCCAGTCCATATATGCCGAGGCAATGGCTTCCATCTGCGGGTCGAATGCGTCAAAGAGGCGAGTGGTTCGATCGCGGCGAGTGCAATATTCCGTACAAACGAGCATACAGAGTTCTATAGAAACTTTAGTGACCCAGAATATTTTGTGGTCGCACACATACCAGTGTGATTCACGGAGTTCTTCCCATAATTGTTCCTCCTCTTCCTCCGCACTCTTGGCATTGAGGTCTCCTCCGGCATGGCTAATGTCTGCCCGGATTGTTCCGTCCAGGATGTAAGCAAGAGGGTCATTGTAGGGTGCTGGATCATCGAAGTCTGGGACATCATGCAGGCGACTCCGAGCAGCGGCTTGTTCCTTGGTTAGTTCTGTGAGACCGTTTCAGTGAATCAGCAAAATTAACCTCGAGCTCCAGCCAACTCACGGCGAAGACGATCAGTTTCCTGTTTTTTTTCCTGCTCCTAGTGTAGGCCAATATGTTTGGGGTTCAGTGTGGAACTCTGAGAAGTCATGCGCCCAAAAACATCTGTAGTGGAACCATGGATACGCACCTGGCGAGAACTTGAAGTTGCGCGCTGTGTGCCGCGGCCTTTGTTGAGCATCAAGAGTAGTGTGACCAAACACGTGGGGATACACAAACAAAGTGACAGGACGTGTCTCTCTACTTACGCGCTCCATCTCAGCTCGTTGGCTTTCTTTTGGTGAGTCGTTTTTTCTCGCTCCGTCTGTGCTTTTAAGTTGGCTCAATTTGCATGAATCAACACCATGGGGCGAGCAAATTGAGTCGGCTTCGAAGACGAGATTGTCTCAGCCAGCCACATCTGTATTGACTTCTGTTCTTCTGTGTGTAGGACATGCTCTGGTTTCCTCAAGAGCGCCGGGTGGGTCACCAATTTTCATTCTGAAACTCTCCTCACCCTTTAGAAGACGCGCAGTGGCGCCATCTTCAAAGCCTTTGCAGGACTTCTACCCGCCAGTGCCACTGTTCTTCAATCTTCCTCCTTCGACATGGGGCCTCTCATTCAAAAATTGTCGGCACTGGAGGGGATTGACGATGACCTAGAAGACCTGTCCGATCTATTGGACTTCTCGGAGGACAAGATAAAACCCTACAAAGTTTGTTTAAACAATTTGCGTCTCAATGTAAAACTGTGTTTAAGCAATGATTTATTTAATGGTGGTCATGACCAAGGAGAACATTAGGATAAGGGGTTTAAACCTTGGTAGTGAAAAAATAGGGTTTAATCTGTGTTTGGATCAAAATATAAGGAAAGAGGGTTTAAACAATGTTCAAACACTGATTAAACACTGTTCAACAGGGCAAATGTAAAAGTTCCAGACACCGAGGGGAGTCAAACTTCAGACCTCCCGGTTTTTCCGCAAATGGAAGGGACAGACGTAACCATTGCACCATGGAACCTATGTAAGGCATGGGCTGTTATAGCATTATGGATGTCTGATTTTTTTTTTTTTTTAATGGTTTTTTCAAATCTCAGCAAATATCATTATATTACTCCCAAACTGTAAACTAAATTCTTTTTAGTACCATGTAACCATAGTATATATCAAAAGAGGGCATGGAAAAGTACTTCCATTACTTTAGTGCCTTTCTGTATGCAACCCCCGTAACATGGACAAGGAAATCCAACGACTTTATGCCCGGGTTACTGACTACAGATGAAAGACAAACTGATGTCCTTTTGCAATTTTGGATGTTTTGGATGCATTGAAGGGAATTAGCATGCAAGTGCTGTTTGTGGACTGTGTAAGCATATGCAAGTAGTGTGTGTTCAAATCCCACCTTGGGTATTCTTTTGCTTCATGTTTTCAACCGGTTTGAACGAGGATCAAACACATGTTTAAGTAAATCATTGCTTAAACAGGGGTTTACGTTGAGATGCAGGTTGTTTAAACAAACTTTGTAGGGTTACTGGGACAAGCCACCCGCCGACGCCAACCCTTCGTCATCTGCGCCTCCACTTCATCCTGACCTTGACGAGCCACCTGCGCCTCCATCTCCCAAACACCCTCGTCTGTCAATGAAGGAACAAATCACGACCCAAAAGCCACCCCCACGCCGCCACGTCAAACACCGTGAAAAGCGCTGAGCCGCCAAAGCCATACAGCCTCAGGTGGCACGGGCTGAAACCATTCAGGCCCATGTCCATCCTGAGCACGCGCTTCCCATGTCTCTCAAGACTGAAGCCCTCCCCGCCGCTCATGGAGGATACACCGCCAAACCTTGTGGCAAGATCTATGGCGCCAAGAAGTGCCACACACTGGCTGAATTAATTGGTGTCAGTTTTCACCTGGTGCGCTGGGATGGATGGTATGTTTCTCGCTCTTGCACATACCCTCCCTCATCCCCAGACCAGCACAGCGCGCCCCATCGTAGACTGCAACGGCTGCATTGTTGTGGTTCTTGTGGGTCAGCCGACTGATCCTACTTACCAGCGCAGGATGTCTGCTGCCAATACCGCCATGTGCGAGGAGCGCGCCTGAGCCCAATTTCCCGCTGCTATGTCCAAGCATCGCCGCGGTCTGTTCCCCGTCCTTAACTGCGGACTCACCTACTGCAAGGGCCAGCACGCCCCTACCCGGATGAATAACGGAGAATACTCCTTCGCCATTCAGAGGCTGCTGGGTAACTTGGACATCCAGCGCATGGCCATCTTTGCTAGCTGTAAGCCCCACATGCCATCCTTTATTCTGCCCACTCACTGCTATTCCAGCCGTGTTCGGGCTCTGGGCCCCAAAGGTGCATGCCTACTACGAAGCCCACAATGAAGCGCTCTGGGAGCAGCACCCCCATCTTGAGCGCAACTTCGACAAGTCCGTTGACAGACCTGGTATTGGGGCACCCGGGCATTTATTCAAATCTGCTCGAGTTGCAACATGCTATAATGTACTTCATTACATTATGACGTCATCTCACAAGGGCTAATGCTGGCCTGAGCAGTTAGCTAAAAGGGATATAATGTGTCTCGAACCATTAGAAAGGTGCTGGACAACGATCCTGGTAAAGGGTTGATGTGGGAAGTCGCTAATGGAGCAATCACAGAAGGTGCCTTACCATCCTGGAAACAGATTGGGGCTACTGCACATCCCTGACTAAGGGTGTATTACGAGGGATTATCCTTCTAAACCAGAGGGATCATTGTTGGACATCATCTGACATCTTCAGAACTGCCAAGAGAAGGCTGGACTTGGTCGATCTACCGATTGACTAAGAAAACCATACTCGGGTACTGGGAAGCGACGGCTATCGCGGTTTCCAGACAAATCACTTAAGCGGTTCAAGGCAGAACCAGTTGGGTGGATGGTGACCAAGGAGGGTAATGAAGCGCTGACGAGGAGGTTGGCTAAAAGTTGACATATCAACAATATCCCATCACGATCGTGCTAAGCGATGTAGATCTTGACTCATCGTTAAGTTCAGCTCGTTGATGTTTCTTATAAATCTCTCTCAATTTTACTAATTGTTTGATATCTGACAGGAGTTCATCAGCTAGCTGTCATACCACTAGTCATATACCCTGAACCCTACTGCACATTTGTATCTGTTTCGTCTATATTTAGAATCCTGTAAAGTATTTAAGTGGATGGTTATGGGAGGAAAACCAGTGAATCTCATCCCACCTGTTGGACGCGAAGTTACTAGACTTCACACTTAACCGGTCGAGTAAGCATTCATTCGGAGACACCCAGAAGCTATACCAAGTTTCGTTTTTTTTCCCTGTTTGAATATCATCTGTGTTGGATTTGGATCTTTATGAACGACGCGTGGACATATTGGATAAACGGAACGGACACATGGAATATAAGGAAACAGATCGGACTTGACAATTGGTTGTAATCTCGCAAGGATTAGCAATCACGGATACTATTGGAATCGGGATTCATAAAGAATCACTTGTGCTATGCATCGGAGTACTATCTCCAAACCTAGACCCACATCATACAAAACCGTTGAACATAAAATCTCATCTGTCTATCCGTGATTGCGCGTAGAACAGATTCGAGCAAGTTTTATCTATACGACTTGTAGACCTGTAAAGTCTTGCTTCTCACAGAGAACTAAAGTTCAAATTGCCACAATCTATACTGGATTGGAACCCCGAACTTGCACGAGGACTATAGTGTTTGAGTTGTTGTAGTTGCATTATCGAACCACATATTCATTTACAAGGTTTGGTTTGTGGTTATTTCACCGCCAGCCCCATAGTCAGCATTTCACCGTCTTTGCCTGTGCGGCATTCAATTTTGGGCCCGATGTCTGGATGTTTCGCCACCGTGATGTGCTGAATGTTCCCTTTGGCATGTGCGCCGTGCAAGCCTTGGGGGACTTCGATGCTATGAAAGGGGGCCACCTCATTCTGTGGGATTTGAAGCTCGTCATCGAGTTTCCAGCCGGCTCCACCATTCTCCTTCACTCCGCCACCATCTCCCATTTCAATATCCCGGTACAAGTGGGCAAAAGCCGCGCCTCTTTCACTCAATACACCGGCGGCGGACTGCTACGCTACGTCGACAACAGCTTTCGCACAGAAGCCAAGCTTG
Source organism: Mycena olivaceomarginata (assembly GCA_029378375.1). NCBI lineage: Eukaryota > Fungi > Basidiomycota > Agaricomycetes > Agaricales > Mycenaceae > Mycena > Mycena olivaceomarginata. The sequence goes on along the minus strand of JARKIC010000685.1, from coordinate 104,628 downwards.
CAGAGGAGGATCCGGAAGAGTATGCACGCCTCGCCGCCTTGAAAGACACCTGCTGGGAATTCGGCCTTACAATGCTTAGTACAGTAGAAGAGCTATTAGAACCCTTGTAATATTCCAGTCTCAATGTATAATTCTTATTTGTTCTATTGTCGCGAGCTCCCTGTCGTGATGTCCTAATGGATATTGTCTTCAATAATTGTCTTTGGGCACTGAAAATATTCAAGTGTCTGCTATCCACTGTTATATTCTATGGAGCGTAGACGGCTGATGAATATGAGAGGACAGACGAAGGAGACAATCAGTCTGGTCATTTCAATACCGAACTCCCTGTTCTGGGGCCGAATATAGGTGTGATTGTGATACACCTTAGCTTTCTTACCACTAATTCAACATTCTATCTGCACTCAACCTCATGCCACCTGGGCGGATTCCACTGGATCCTGAAACAAGATGGACACACCGTATAGAAACACGCTGACGCTACTCGGAGAAGTGAATACCAAGGCTTTTCCAGCTGCTTTTCATCACCATTGACATTTCCTGTCACCAGAAATCAAGAAGCACTCCGGAAAGATGCACGCACCCGGATGCGACGGTGGGGTGCCTTATAATCTCTTGAGATTCCATGCTAACCATGAGAGTGCTAGGGTACGCACTCGTCCTTTAGATGAAGCAGGGAGGGCGCGCAAGCGGGAGACAGCAGCAAAATATCGCCAAAAGTACATTAAGACAATTCTCCACCTCTAAAATTTTCTCCTGACTCTATGTAGAAACAGAGATGCAATTCGCGCAGCTGATGCAAAGCGCCGTGAATCCAAAGCAGCGCGAACTCTGGCAGAAAAGTCCGTCAAATTGTAATCATTTATCAACGTCTACTGATTTTAAGGCAGGGAAGCCGCTTCCGCTGAAGTCCTTTCTCGAAAATTCAATGTTGTTGGTTATGGCGGCCTCCAACAAATTTCGCCTGACCCACGTCCGACTGCCCTGCACCGCCCTTCTGCCTCTGTAATCTCCAACTCAGAACGGCGGAGATGCAGGCTTGAAAATGGCCCCGAAAGTTCTCAGCCCCCTCCGAAAAAATCCAAACAAAAGCTACCTGAGCCTTCCACAGAGGAGGACCCATTTGCTGACATGTGCGATTGCTGGATCTCGTCTTGCGCGCGCTGTCCCAAGTGTGTTTACTCGCGTACCTTGTGCCCTGATATTGACCGTTGCTGGAAAAATTGGCACGACTAGTAAATACTTTGTATTCGCGGTTTTGAATGTTACTCGACACATTACCAGTCTGTGGATGCTCGTAGTAAAATAATTGACAAAGTAACATGAGGGCGGCAGATAGGGGTATGGGTATCAAATCAAACATTTGTACGGCTACTGAATTATTTCATTCAAATCGACAGGGGGGGTGATGCGTGACCGGATTACCTATTCGACATTTTGACAACGGCCGAATTTTTGTGTGATGCCCTCCAAAATTTCGACAATCTTACGGAAATTTTGCGCTCTAGGGGGGGGGGAGGATACTTGTGACGGCTTGTTGGAGGCTCGACAAAGGCCTTCGTGACGCGTGACATCGACCAATATTCGACATCGACAGAAGGGTCCGTGATGCGTGACTGCTCACTCCAACGGCGCCAATTGGTGGTTTTATGTGGTTTTAACTGGACGAATGTGCACTGTCTTCACATCCATGTAAGGACTTGCTCTCCGCTTTCATTTCTGTTCAGAATCTGATTATTTATCTCTACAGGGCGCAAATGGAACCACTTATTAGAAACTTTGAAGGTGCTATCTACCAGGAGGCTCGGACTTGGACAGAGGCGCTGGAGCACTGGGCCACTTTCTGTGCCGCGCACCACGATCACCGCAGCCCTCCTCCATCCCCCTCAATCCTGCTCGGATGCCTTCATTTTTTCGCTTCTGTCGTCACGCTGCAACTCACCGTGCTCATTTTTTGAGGAGCCTGCAGCTTTGGCACACATATCCAAGGGCAAATTGGTGTCTAAGAGAGCATCCCCGCGCAAGATACAGGCTCAATTGGTCGCAAAATGGCCTCACCTCCTCGCACGCAGTCTTCACCCCAGCGGACTCACTCCCTGTCCCCGACCAAACATCTACGGAACACGCAGCCATCGCTGTCTCCTGCCCCTCAGACTGAACCCCAGCGGACTCGCTCTCTGTCTCCAAACAAACCTATACAGAATGTGCAGCCGTCTCCGCCTCCTGCCCCGCAGGCTGCCAAGAGATTCCGGTTTCCACAGGCATCTTCTCAGCCCGCATATCTCCCGTACCCCGCTGATATGTTTGAGGAGATTCGCACGAACATTTGGGCCTCAGAACTTGCGCACGCCACCTCCACTGCTCGTGGTGCGACCACCGCTGCAAGCCGCAATTTAGACGCCGTGGATCCTCCTCCAATCCCTACCCCGCCTATCGACATCGATGACTTCTCAGACTCGGATGTCAACGAGTCCGAGCTCAGCTACAGCAACATTTCTACCACTTCTCTCACGTCTCTCTGCGAGAGGAGAGACTCCCCTCCTGGAAACGAAGCCCTCGTACTAGCCAGCTCAAGTTTGCAGATATTTGAGACCACACATCTTTGCTTTGGAATCAGTGGGCACCGCGTGATATACCATTCCAGGTGAACAAGAGCTCTCCTTTGCTTTCTTCCAATTTCCTTTTGCTGATTGCCTTTGGCTGCAAGGAAGACGCCTTTGACGTCTTTCAATCCACCGGCACCTCCAAATTCCTGATGGCCGCATCCCTCGAGGAGCTACGTGATTTCATTGGGCGGCATCGGCCGAGTACACTGCCCCCTGTTTTCATTGTCAGCGGCCATTCCGTCGTGGTGTGCGACTTGTAGGTTTGCATTTGTTTCTGTTTCTTCCAAGGGGTTGGCAAAAAAAAAGTTAAGCATATCATGCCGAATTTTGTATTTAAGCCGACCGACCGACCACGGCAATCACCGACTGATGGCATCATTCCCTGTAAGGGAATTCCTCACGTCATAGAGGGTTGAGAACACGAAGGAGTTCGTGCATCGGTACTACTTATTTTCAAGCGTAAATAGCCATCGAAGATTTTTATTTAGCTGAGATTTAGCCCAAAACGAACCGGGATCGGCTAAACTCGTATGCAATAACGTGCTGTTGAATGTTCGCAATTTACATCTTCAATTCATCTGACCCCGCTTCTGCGTACATGCATGCCATTTCCAGTCCGGGTGCAGGTCCACACATGCAAGATGAAACTGCACATGCAGACGGTCAGTGGTGGATTTCAAATTGCAAATTTGGAAGATCCATACCCAGCGTGTTTCGCATCCTTTACCTGCGCATCTAATAGCCTCATTGTCATTTTTTTCATGATCCTCCACAGGCCTTCCGCATTCGCAATCACCTAATTCCATCACAAATTTCGCTTTTTGACACGTCTACCGCCACGTGTGTGAACTAGCGATGGAGAGGGAGGTGTGGGATCGGCTGCGGGTTGTGTATCGGGCTGTATATCGGACATGGTGCTTGGCAGGATAGCCTATGGAACGAGGTCAGTCATTCAGATTACCTGAAGAAGAAACATGCATACTTCTTCCATGATAATGTCCTCGTTGTTTTCAGCCGTGAATGAGCTCGTTGTTGACTTTGGCGAAGCGAGGTGTAAAGGTAGGTCCTCCTGCTACGATTCAATGCAATATTATGACAGACTGGATGCTCACTCACATCATCGCTTTCAGGTAAATCTGGGAGTGCTGACGGGCGGCAGGAATTTACGCGCCTGAAAACGCGTCGGGTTGATCTCCATCACGGGAATTGATGGGGGATCACGGCGATCAGAAAGTGTCAAAGCGAGGTTTACGATCAAATACGTACCTAACCGGCACTCCCCGGGATGGAACAAAACACGCAACGGACGCGTTGGGGACGCGTATCGCCCAGGGGACGTGCAGTGAGTAGGGAAGGTGAGCAGGGTTGTCAACGAACATAGCCTGTTACCCAGAGCAATGGCAAGGGGATGCCCTGCCTTTTGGGAAATCACCAAGGGAGTGTGCCTAGTGTAAGGATACAGGCACCTCCGCCACCGGTTACTTAGGAATTGTGGCTATGGGAACCTTAGTTTGCATCGATTATGGTTTATTAGGAGGTACAAACAGCAGGGGTATAAAAGGAGGACAAAATAATGTACTAAGGGACAATTTTATGCCCGGGTTTTTATACCTGTGAATTTGACTTTCTTGCTGGATCTAAACGGAACAGTTTACGGAACTCTACGGATTTGTTAACGGGATTGTTGGAACGGAAACGGGAACGGAACGGGAATGGACTTACGGATTTGAAGGAAACGGAATTTTGGTTTGGGATTGGAATTGCTGGTTGAAAGAAAAGACGAAGAAGGATTTAGTTTGGATTTCCAAAATGACACAACACACACACACGTACCTTTAATCCAAATTCGCATTCGTGGTTTCCTGCCACGCGAACCCCCGAACACAACAACAAGCTTCGAAGTTTTGGTTTGGTTTAGTTGGAATCTTTGGTTAAAGATTTTCACGAACCTACCGATCTCGATCCTTTTCAGTGCACCGGCGGAATTGCCTCGGGCATCGCAGCTTGTCTCTCCCACTAGAACCGCCTCCACGACTTCATCCGTACCTGATTTGTCGACTCCATCGTCGTTGATACTGTGTGATTCAGTATTACGTGAAAAAACATATGACTTGGAGGAATAAAACTCACCGCAGCGCCCAACTGGTCTTGTACCGCTCCGACGCATCCCGCTCAATACCCTTCTTTTGTTTCGATTTTTTGGACTTGCGCTGCGTCTTCGTGTGCCTATTGTTCCACAACACTTTCAGCAATCTTTTCTCCGTCGCTGAAATCGCATGTGCGTCGTAAACGGATTGCGGTAAGCCGGGGTGGCATTCCTTGAAATGTCTGTGGAGCACGTATTTCCAGATAACGGCTGAACAGGAAGATGTGGGGCAGAGAACTGGAACATTAGAAGAGGGATTTTTCGTCTCGGAGACGCTGGCGGTTTGATAAGAGAAGCGACTGTACCCCGGGCAGTTTGACTTCCGCCCATCGACCTGGATGTCCACCGGCGACGAACCTTTGAGAACGAACGTGCATTGGGGAGCTGGGCGAAGGCAGAGACCACAGGGCTGATCCTCCGCTTTGATTGCGGGGTCGAAGAGGATGTGAGCTGGATTGTGGTTGAGAATGTCCGGAATTCGCGAACTAAGTTTGACCGGCGGTGAGCAATGTGCGCAACACCCAATTCGGGCAATCTCGTGTTCAATTGTTTCGTCTTCACAAAGAAAGCAGAGTTTGCCTGGTCCCACTATATCAGTACGACTAAACACACTGGTTTATCACGCACCGTCAGTGTTCTGATACGGGAAGTGGCTGATCGTGGAATTGAGGCAATTTTGGGACCGTCTGCGGCAGTGATGCGTCCAAAGATCATGGCCCCGATTGCGAGGATATCCTGTGAATCGAATAACAGGCGAGCACTCTGACCTTTCGCGACATTGATGTCAGGGTCGATGAGCTCCGTAAAGCGCCCGGGAGTCGTGAAAGTCTTGCCTCGGCCCTTTTCCCAAATCCAGTCGTTCTTGCCAGTTTCATCGGCCTCCTGCAACGCTGGGTGGATGTGCAGAAGCTGGAAGGTGATTGAGGTCGAAGGCTCGCCTAGGAGGTCGACAAAAGTGAGGTATGGTGCTCGTGGTTGTGGATAATGTCGGTTACTTCCCCAATGCAGACGAAGAACTTGTCCTCACACTCGACGAATGTGACAATTGGAATATCCAGAGTGATTTGCGTTCCCGTTGGATCTTCATCGGAACGAATAACGGAAGAATATGTTGTGTCCGTTTGAATCATATACCTTGAAACATTGAATAAGTTTAAACATGGCGCGGACAATTGGACCGTACCGTGGAAGGTTTGCGACACGCTTCAAGCGATCTTGCGATCCAGCATGAGGGTTCTTGTGGTCGCGAAAGAGCTGGTTAGCCACCTGCCCTTATAGACCTCCTTCCCTCCCAAAGTGAACGTCGGTGAGTGATTTTGCTCGGGATCGTCCTCCGCAACGGCGTCCTCGGTAAATGGCTCGGGGGGCGGATCTGAATTACAAGTTGAAGGGTCCGCGCCGGCCTCCTGATAATCTTCTGCGGAGTCGTCGACGTCGTCTGCGGCCCGTTCGGCATGCACAATATCCTTCCCGAACGGCTGAAGGATATCAATCTTCTCCCCCGAAGCGCGTTTATCAGAAAGTTCTTTTAGAACGGACGCGAGTGCGGGGAATTCGCCCTCAATATCCTTCCTTCCCATGATCCATGCAGTGCGCAAGTTGACGTTCTTCACGGCGACGTCCCCTGTCCAGCTCGATGGGGTGATGTGATCCTGCTTCTGTTCAATCTCGATATCATTTCCCGAGAGAACAGGTAGCTTTTAGGCGGCGAGGAGCGGTGTCCCAGTGCGGGAATAATGCGAGGATGGTTCGAGACTTCTGTGGTTCCAGTGATGCGGAGAGCTAACTGGAGAAGATCGACATTGGCGTCGCTGCCGAACCATTGTTCGCAGAATTCCAAATAACACCTCCAGGCTGGTCTGTCCCAAGCAATATCCACCAAAATTCTCCCGCGGGACAATCGGCTTGGGTTTTCGCAACGCAGAAGAATACGTTCTTGATTCATCAACATCAGGTCGATGTACAGCTGCGTTGGCATGAATTTAGCGCCCGCATTGGTCTTGCGCATCAGCGCCAGCAAGAGATGAGCCGCCGAACTAAGTGACGAAGTTGATCGCTAAGACTAAGGCTCGTGCAGATGGAAGGATGTCGGAAGAGGGAACCCAGCATTTGGAATGTTTCTCGAGTTTCGATAAATCGAACAGGTTTCCCGGATTCGCTGTCCAAGCTTGGCAGGCGCCACACCTCACGCAGGAGGTCATACGCAAGCTTAACATCCTGACGGTCATTCGGTTGCAGCAGGTTGCCAATCCGAACCGGTGCAAGCCCGTGAAACTGCAGTTGAGAACGAATGACGGCCATTGTGATCTCCAGATCGCCAATAACAAGTCCCCGCTTGCGAAGAAGCCAATTGCGAAGCCGCTTGAAGCAGTGCTTGTAGTCCTTGTCACCCGTCAAGTCGTCCTCGCCCACCATGAGATTCAGGAATTCGAGACCATGGAGAAGAGGATAGATGGGAGATGAAGGGGCGAGGGAGAACTTGAAGGTGAGACGGATCATAGCTTCTGCTCGACGAGCCTCTCCGTCTGAGTATATGCAAGTGGTCCGCAGTTTTGTGACAGCGCTCGCATCCAATGCCGTTTTCAAGATTTTTGAATGGCGCTCGCCCGACTCTTGCTTGCAGGAACCCGAAATGAGACCGGTTCTCGCGCCATACAAGGTGGGGTCTTTGGCCATCAGCCCGAGCGATGCTACAGTCGCCTGTAATACATGAGAAATATGAGACCGGAGGAGACGTGGTTCATACCTTCACAGCAAGATGGGTCTTGTTCGTCCCGCAGGTCCTCCAAAATTAGCTTCGGCTCGGTTCTCCGATACGAACTCGAGGGACATTCCCACAGAATGCTCGCGACACAGTCCCAAGATTACATTGGTGGCTGGATCCAACGAAGTCTCTCCTTCAACCTTCAACTCGTCCACCATGAGGATCTGGTGTACCACACCTTCGCTTTCAATCCTTGGTTCGATCTCTTTGAAGCAAGCAGCGGGAGTTCGCTTCCGACTATCGGCTGCCTGAGGTTGGGTATGGCTGGCAGATGAGGTTGGGGACAATGGAGTGGCATCGGAGAGTGGAAACAGATGGAAGATCCAGCGCCCGGTGCGCAATCCCGCGAAGTCTGGCACCGCCGAGTCGCCAGATCTAACAAACCTCGCAGATAATCCTCCTGCGTGTAGTTGAGAGGCTTGTAGATATGCTTGGAAGCGTTGAACCAGTGCTTCAACAGGCCCGCGATTCCAACCTTGTGATTCAAATGCGTAGCCGCCAAGCGATCCACCCTCAAGACCTTTCCACTCGCGACGGCTGCGACCCACTGCTTGCGCAGTGCGAGGGCCCGTGTTTCGACTCTGCAATCTTTTTCCTGTCATTGATGCGCACCAGCCGAAGTGCGCGGACACTACGCTGCCCCTCGCGAACCTTCTTGACCAGGCCATTTGTTGAATAATACAAGACATGCCTTCGCTTCGCTCCGGCAGTCTGGTGGTCATTTAGCATCTACGCTTTCGAACGGCGCATAACTCATTTCGCTTTTGCGTGGAAACGTTCAAGTTGCAATTTCTATCCAAACTTGAATCGCTCCCTTGAAAGGCATAAATATTGAGAGTGTTTCCTGCGTGGACATTGTAAGCCTGATTCCCCTGGTTATCATAAAAGCACAGACACAATTACTCGACATACAAACAAACACTAATCAAAACTCTCCGTCTACGAGCCTGACATCATCAAGTTCCCCTCAAGTAGCGCGCGCTTCGGATTGATAGGTGTAAGCGTTGCTGTACAATGAAACATATTCTGAACGTACCATGGACGCGAAGGATGATATTGTCGGCACGCTTGCGATCAAGTGCCAGAGGACCGGATTGATTCCGTTTGGGCGCGAGCTGAGGTGGGCTGCGGCCGAAGGTAACCGAGTGTGAGTATGTTGTGACGACTAAAAGCAAGAAAGCAACCGTGGCGAACGTCTCGGTCTTCAAGCGAACAGAATTGAGCGTGCGAACGGCGGCGTCATCTTCGACGCGGAGAATATTAACCTCCAAAGGGCTGTAGTGGCAGCGAGTGGGAGCAGCGTGGATCCGGAGGCGAACTGGGTGTAAGAACGAGGTACGCGGGGGCATCTGGAAGTAAGTTGGATGCATAGCAACTGGAAATTCAAGACGGACGAGCCCCTCAAGCATCTCCGAACGTGCACAACCCACGGGTTGGATTTCAGCGATGGGGGGTAAGAAAATGTGCAACGAACGTGACCTTGCAAGAGGAAAAGGGCAGCAGACAGGTCGGGGAAGGCCGTGAAATGAAGGAAAATCGAAGAAAGAAAGGGAGATTCGCACATAAGTAAATGCACGTTGCTTTGTACACAGAGCGGCCTCGACGTTGATGGGAATACCGAGGCGGGACCGCCTGAACGCGACGGGAAGCTCGTCTGGTGCCGGGCAAAAAGTCCGTAGTTACACAGCGAAGGAGACGGGACCGAGTAAGACCTCGCATGGAACCCAAAAACGTCGTTGGAATTCAGAGGGAAGCTTCGGATGGTGAGCATTGGGGTCTTGGACGATCTGCGACTTGTATCAGTTCCGGAGCACTCGTCAGCACCGTCCAGAAATTTACTGACTGCGCTACAGAGTGGCAGCTATCGAAATCTTGCAGCGACCGTGCCTTGGGCATCGATCCTACGCCGAGTTACACATCGGAAGTTCTTGACATATTGTAGCGCCCAGCCCATAATGAATACGTATCAATTCTGGAGAGCTCGTCTGCACCTTCCAGACATTTGCTGACTGCGCCACAGAGTGACAGCTTCGATATCTTGCAGCGACCGTGCCTTGGACATTGATCCTACGCAGGGTTACACATCGGAAGATCTTGAGATATTGTACCGCCCAGCCCACAATGAATACGAGTTTTTTGCACATCTTGCAGTTGATCACTGAGCGAACATGTCTTGACTGAAGCGACCCGTCGAGATCAGAGGCTTGTTGAAATGTTGCGGAACTTGCTCAAGCAGGAGCAGCATACCAAACCCAGAAGATTCTGAAGGACGGACGGTGATGATGGGGAGGAAGAAACGAATGATGGGAAAGACAGGCGGCGTTCCTCTTGAACGGTTATTGAACGCTCCATCAGAGAGCACGAGTCGAGTGCCGGCCAATCGGCAAGGTTTAAAATAGTGTTCGGTTTCTCAGAGGAAAGCTAGTCCCTGATGGACCGGTCAGCTGGATATCCAGAAAAGGGTCGCTGGGGTTTGCAAGGTGTCGGGAAGTAGGGAGCGCCGATGGCGTGCGAAAACAAACATATGCGATCTGATTCGACGATATTTGAGGCATTGCGTAGGTATTGCGGGCTATTGGTGTTTGTGAAGTGTAGATCAGCACGCAAGGTCAGTCAATTAGCAGATGTGCACGACAGGTCCACAATATTGCGGAGGAATGGACGGTTAGACAGAGATGATAAGTGGTAAAGAAAGAGCGACGTGAAGGACACTGCCTGCCTTTTGATCGTGCGTTGAGCGGCTGATCGGAAAGTTTCAATGAAATAAGCGCCGGGCGTTTGGTTTTGATACAAAGGGTCAGCTGGCAAAACGATTGGGGTAATCTCGGGGGTACAAAGATGCGCATATTGATTCGAGGGATCTCTTTAATATACGAAGTATGAGAAAGCCGGACGGAAAAAAATATGATGAAAGCAACACACCATGTAGTTTGGCATGCCCTCAGACAGAGCTCGTTACTTGGTCCCCTAGGACGACGGAAGGGGAGAATAAAAAATAAAAGATGAATTTGATACTTAATCTGAGAAGTTCGGGAATTCGCGAGCGTCCAGTGGCGTGGGAAGAACAACATGTACATCGTGATACGAGGCATCTGCTTAATATACGAGGTATGCGAGGTTCGTGTTTGCTTTGGGCGGATCGAGAATGTGGTGCTGTACTGTTTGGAAATGAGCAGAGGTCGTGATATCCTCGCAGCGCATGCATGTTTCATCGTCATCGTCGACATCCTTCTCGCAAGAACGCGAAAATATCCGCATCTCCCCTCGTCGAATCACAGCATCCCACGGATCGTTGAGCTGACTGTGAAGACCGTTGGTATAGCCTTCCCATGTGGAAACCCCATCTGGAAATTTCACTTGACTCCTACGCAGCTGTATGTTGGTTTGCAGCGCGCACGTCGGGGGTATGCAGGTTGAGGAGATGAGGCACGGGAATGGATACTGTCGACATCAATGATCGATAATGCATGAATGGACGATGCAGGTGAGGATGAAGCGGGAGGCGCAGGTTGAGGAGATGATGGCCAGGATCAATCCCGTCGACGTCAATTATGGATGAGGCTCGTAAGACGATGGCGGAAGAGACGTGGTAGGTGTGGGCGATGTAGACGTTGGCAAGTGCTCGATAGGCTCATTCCCTGGCGATGTGGGCAGGCTGAATTCGCTTAAATTAATACATGAATTTCCTCAGCATGAAAGACTAGCACATACAAACTCTCCATCGCTTCCATGACCCTATTGATTTTGGGTTCCATCACCCCCGATGTCAACTTGGTACATCGTCGAGAGCCAGAACATTACGTCGTACATGGCCTGGACACCATTTGGCCCGGACATGATGAGGGGACGCAGCTCTTCTTGGGAGACCGGGAGCTGATTCCCAATTTTGCGATCCCATACCTCCCATGGCACCGCGTCCTGCGCGATGCTGCCTTCGTAATTGCGGAACTGCGCGAAAGGATGTTCCTCGTCTGCCTCGGGAACATGGCCGGCGAGCCGCTCTATCAATTTGCGGAAACGGACTAGAAGAGGATTCTCGGTCGGGGGAGCGGGGATTAATTTTGGTGCGGGCCCGGTTTGGAATGGGGACACCAGCCGCGCGCGAGTGGTATGAAGGCCCACTGATGGTAGGCTTCGGGACAGGCGGTACCGTTGGTTTTGCATATTCTTTGCGTTTCCCAAAGAAATTGGAAAGCATAGACTGTTTGTGGGGGGCACTGCACGCGCTGCGCACACGCGCGGCCCTGCATTTTTCGTTCTTTTCGACGTGTGTCTTCATATTGGCTTTGGCAGTGGGAACAGAGGTGCCCACAGGGATTTATGACCACAGTAGGGACACTGGATGCGACCATCCTCGACCACCAGTCATCTGGCTGTGGTCTTGTTAAGGTCCGCCCAATTTGTACGAAGCGTCGTGCAGGCACACCTTGAATTCCGGCGCAGGGTTCGGGCTTGAGCTTGAGCCAGACATTTTGAGGTTCCGGAATGAGTAGTGGATGGGAATAAATTTGGTGCAGAGGCATGTACAGACAGGCCTTGCACGCGCTGAATGTCGAGACGTCGATGGAAGTGAAAAAGAAGCCACACCGCCACCTGTCATCGGCTACGATTACGCAGAGTCAATGACACACCATGTCGTTACTTCCAATCTGAATGAATATTGATAAAACGGGGGATTGAAGCTCTTCAAAGCTTTTAGATACGTGTTGAAGTGTCGAAAAGTCATTTGGGATCCCATCCAGAGCCTTTTGCAGGTCTTGTTCAAAAAATTTTTTTAAGGGTCTGGCTGGGGGCATGATACCATCAATTTCTCACGTGCCAACCCCTTGGTCGGGACGACATGGAGAGAGCGATTGTGCGCGCAGACGCTGCGAGGACACAACATTGCTGCGACGGGAGGGCGACACGTCGAAAAAACAGAAGAGCGCGACAGGCGGCCTGTGCGCGTCGTCAGCAGAAGCAAGGGAACAGACGAGAAAAAAGCAAAGGGATGGAAGGAAACACGTACACCAGAAGATCGCGGACAATCCGGGAGGATAGCACCCCCCATAACCACTTCTCCCCGTTGCCCGCCGATGTCCTGCAGCTCGGCCAGCGGCGCCGATGGGCGCGATCTTGGTAGAAATCGAGAGACACGAGTAGGGTGCCACACGCTGGGTGGCGGCGTGGGGGATGCGGTGGTATTGAGAGAGGGTGGACAGATCTGGGTTGACTCGAGTGCATAGTCCTGCCCGGGGGAGAGCGAAGCACGGGCCGGGGTCGACGCCGCAGGCGCCCGACAAGCGTTTGGAGACGCGAATGGTGCTCTCAAGCGAAGGTCACAGCATGCGAGTGTTTGGTCGTCGAATACGGGGAAGAGTCTGCAATGAGGTCAGTTAGGGGAAACAGAAGGAAAGGTTGGGGGCTGAGGGTGACAGGGCGACGAAAGAAAGCCCGGTATGGAAGCAAGAGCAGTAGCAGTAGAATAGGAATGATAGGGTATGTAGAAACCGAATGGAGGAATAATGGGATGGCAAATCGCGAACAAAAGAACGTAGAAAGGGGAGGGAGAAGAAGAGAGGGGCGATATAATGAGGCTTAACAGCAACATGAAGTGAAACATACCAAACTTCATCCAACATCTTCCCCACCATCTCCCCGAAACCGTGGCATCGTGCGGACACCTAGCGTGAGGAAGTGTGCAGACAAAATTTGAGCCCGTGGGAGTGGGGGCGCTCTTGGTGCACAAAGCGAGTTATCCAGGTGCTCAAAAGCTCGCCTGGCAGGGAAATGTAGACCGAGCAAGGTGTGTATGCAATTGTTGTCGGATTCGTGAAGACAGGTTTTTCGTGATAGATATGAGGAACGGGGAGACATGGAGAGAATTAATAGACAGAATGGCATGCATAGGAGTGAGGACAAGTCAGCTAATCATAGTTGAGGATTGGCTTGAAGCGAGCGAGGGGGAAGGCTGATGATGCTTACCGAAGGATTGGTCAAGGCTGCATGATGTCGAGCACCATGGAAGAGAGTAAGGCCGCCAGACGAGACGGCGCCGTCGTTGATTACCGTAGGCCGGAAGGCTGAGGTTGATTTCGGATTTTGATATCCACACATCATATCATGTCAAAATTATGTTTGACTCTACTTAGGAGTTTCTATGGAGGGAAATCATGACCATATATTCAATTTATTGTAGGTTGAGCAACATCTGCGTAAAGATATCCCATCCGTTTGTAATGCTGAAGGTCGGGCTCTCCAGTGACTTGTATACCGCCTATGCCTTAACATCAAACTCTTCTGGCACCCATCTCATGCAATCCTCGTGTGACTTTGGGAGCATCACGCGAAGCTGTTGGACGACCCTCCCGAGGAAAAGGCTTCCCCGCATGCTTAAAGCCGTAGTCGACTGGGTTTTCGTAAACCTGCCTCGGCGCCCACACCGAATGGAAGCCACTTCTCCTTTTGAGTATGCGTCTTGTGGTTATCCAGTACCGAACGAAGTATTGATGGCTTGCTTGACGACTTTGGGCCAGAGCCACTGAAACAGCAGCCTGAAGTCCTCAGTTACAACGAATCTGTTCGGTGAAGAAGAAAAAATCACGGACATGTGGTGTTCTAGACCAATATTGGTAATGCTGCTGCTCCTCCCCTCCAAATCACTGCCTTGAGATCATGTCCTGTGAACTGCAGGAGCTGGTTCCAGGCCGACTCAATAGGCAAATTGTTGGTGCTTTTGAGAGCAACAACGGCGGGTGCATCGGTAGTCGGAGTGTACATTGCCCTCAAATTAAAAACATGAGATCGGGATCATGTATCAGCAGAGGAAACAATGTACTTGCAAATACTCATGGAGCTCAGCCATGTACTTAGTCTCCGTACCACCATCAACAGTCAGCTGGATAGGCATGTCTGCAAAACATCATCGGGCAACTGGACAAGAAACACAGAAGAACTCACATCCGGGCGGAAGGAGCGAAGCAGCGCGGGGTTGCAGCCCAGCAATTCATCAAAACAACCTTATTCAGCATGAGCCGTATCTTCCGTTGGGCCGAGTCTGCAGGTAACTCATCTGAATTAGGTGTTATTGAAGAGCTTGCGGACTGTTGGAATGTCCGCCTGGAGTCAGCGCAGCTGCACCGAGCGCCTCACACCGTATGTCTCCCTCACCTCCCCAGTTCAATTTTTTTGTTCATCAGGGAGCATTTGTGCTCAACTTCCACAAGGGCATCCCTGTCCAACGTGATAGCGGGATCGGCACACTTGGCGAGTTCTACGATGTTCACAACAAGCTTCTGCAAACTTTTTGGACTATAAGTCCTTTGCCCTACCATCCAAAATGAAGCTCGCTGGGCTGTATCTCTACCTGGAAGCATTGATTCTAATCCCGGAGGTGCGCCCCATTGTAAACTCTATTCTTCCACTTGCTCATCATTTGTGGCCGCAGTTTGAAGAGACGACTGGCTGTAAGGTCCCCGACTTCATTCTCTCGACAAAGGACAAAAACAAGCGCACGAAAGAGCTCGAGTAGGAAGAAGGTAACACTCAGAAACATGTTAGCAGTGCGTTCTCCAGCTCTACTCCTGGCATTGTCTATATATCACTCATGTCCTATATAACACTCATGTCCATCCAGTGGAGATTGCCTTGTGACCTTCCCTTCCACCGCTCACCTCCTCGTTCCGGCCGAGTGTCTTCGAGGAGGTCCAAGTCTTGTTTTGCAAAAATTGCCGTTGACTCTGAAGGCAAGGTTACATAATCGCGTTGCCCAATATCAACAACGAGGGCCAAAAAACTGAGACTCTGTCCATCTCGAAAGACTTATATGTGTAGGGCGACTCTCAATACGTATACAAGGCAAGTCTGCACCCACTGTAGGGTCCTCCTTACTAACTGATATTCAGGGCCTGTTAAAAGGCCAGCTTTATGCTTTCAAGCGCTTCAAGGATGTTGGTCTGGGCAAGGACATTGTGTCCCTGGACCAAAACCGCATGGAACTCACACTTGAGGCCCAACGGCTCGCTTAGCTGGGTTGGTTTCATGCCGATGATTGGTGTGTTCAGAACCTATATAAGAAACACACAAATAACCCCACTTGACTCGAGAGCGGCAACGAAACAGTCCAGAGACTGTTCCAACAACCAACAAACAAATCAAACGGCAATATATGCACGTTTCCAGAGATCCCAACGAGTTACAAGCCCCTAGTACAGGGCCTTGTAAAGGTTGTAGGGAGAGGTTTCGTATCTCAAAGAGACAATAGAGCAAACTGCGTAGAACGTGTGTCTAGACACAGTGGAAACGTTGTTCCAAACAGAGTAGATTTATAGCTTCGCAGCGTGTGTGTGTGTGTGTGTCCAAGCGACAGAGAAAACAAGTTTAAAAGTAGTCCCGTAGACTCAAGTAGGGCCCCTAGTTTATAGGCCAAGAACGTTCACAGAGCTTTCCCTAAAAAGGTACTTTCTGAGCAACGCCAGCAGTCACCTTTCCAAAGTTTTCCCTAGACGGTACTTTCTGAAACCCGCTCTGCAAACAACAACAATAATGTTTCTTTCAACAGAGTCCCAGTTCCAACAGATTCACAGAGTTCAGATGGTTTCCAGGCAAAGCCCAAGTGCGTTTCCAGAATACTATGTGATTCGGAAACAATTAAGATTTCGACTAATAGTGCTATTCTATAAGAGTGTGTTTGCCGAGGATCCCAGATCAACCCAATGTGCAAGTGTATAGCCTACTAGTTCCAGGGAAGATGCTGTGTCCATCATAGAAACACCCTCGGATACTTATACAACCGCCAAGACACTGTTACAAAGCCCAAAACACAATCCCAATGAGTCAAATGTCCGTTTATCTGCCTCTTTAAACCGTGTTTCCATCGGTTGTTCTTCTGAGCATTACCTCCCATTGGTTCCCCACTGTGAGCACACCATGTTCAAGTCTCCCCTTGGTTCCAAGCATGGAACTTGATAATACTTCCTTTGTAGGTCTCGGTAGATACCCGTTTCTCTTGGGTTTCCCAGAAAGGGTTCTTGAGAAAGAACCTTGGAACACCTTTAGAGTTGTGATCCAGGTCCTCGGAATAGCCGACCACCTGTTTCGGTGTATCCGCATTCGATGGAAACCGGCAACTCTGGCAACCGGAACACTTGTGACCCAGCGCATCTCCTCAGTGTCCCAACACAACACAACACATTGCCCAACTCCCGTTCCTTTGAGCTGTTTCTGTTGCTTAAGTGGATGTTGGAAACAAGTCAAAAGAAGTTCCTTAACTTATTAATTGGCTACACGTTTCCCTTACGGTTTTCAGGTGAGACTAGCCAATGGATGTTCTAATTCCTTAGAACATCCACCCGTTTCTCTGTGGTTCACCCAACAGCTACCAGGAACCAGTACTGTTGCATAGAAACAACAGTTTTCAACAATGAGCACAATCAGAAACACGTAAAATTACGTGTATATAACTATGGCCCAATTGCTGGCTTATCATCTCCCCCATTTTAAAATCTTGACCGCCCTCGGTCAAGCAGTCGAACACTGGGCAAGGTGGACTTGAACTCTTGCCAGAACGCCTCCTCCCCACAGATGGCGACGTAGTTCCGGACACTTGAAAAGAAGGAGTGGAGGGCCCCAGTCAAGTCGTTGCGTAGAGAACTGTAAAGGTCGCACGAGGTGGAGATTTGGTCGATCAAGTGCGGGATGAGATCCGGAATGATGTGGGCTGGAAGAGGTTACCGCCCGTGGCCAAATCAACACGCTTATCCACGCCTACAACCACTACCACAACCCCAAGACGGCCCACCTCCCGCTCAAGCCTTATGAATTCTCCGACGACGAGAAGGACAGTGCCGGCCCTTCCAAGCCTCCTGCCAGGAGAGTCGTCCTCAAGGTGAAGGAAACCAAGGTGGGGGAGAAGGGGGATGGCGAGATGGATGAGGACGCGGAGGGCAAGGTGGACCCAGCCGTCAGCAAGAGCCCGGACCCTCCAAGTCGTCTCCTCCTAAGAATCGCAAACAGACTCCGAGTGAGTAAACGGGTTGCTTGTTTCTTCTCATCGTGTGTTCTCCTCCTCGTTTCCTTACTCCTGTTTCTAACCCGAACACTTTTCCAGATATACACTGCATTTTTCTCGATTTCTTGTGTTCCCCCGGTGCGGTAGGTATTGCGTAGATAGCCTACACACACGGGAAGAAACACATTTTGTACATCCTGTAGCGAGTCGAAAAAACGACTCATATCGAAATGAATATCGTCGTTTCCCATCTTTTCGAGTGAACGGTCTTCGGATAATTTTGACTCAGGTCAAACACGGAAACATTCCAAAGTCTGGAAACGCAGGGCTTATAGCAGATTTTTCTGTTAAGTCCCCTGTTTCTGCACTTTTAAATATGTTTCTATGTTTACACCCAGTCACTTCAATTCTCACTCGATTCCAATATTTTTTATATCATTGAAACTGCATTGGAAATACACAGGCGCCTATTCTCTCAGAATTGTAACACACTCCGAAAATTTCCCAATTGGGATATTTGCACCATCTTGCATATAACCACTTCCTTTAAGTGAACGAAGGCACCTCAGCCCATAATATCTTTTGCAGAACATCTTTATATATATATTAAGATGCAGGAGTCACTGTATGTGAGTTTTCCCAAGATCCTCAACCCCCTTGGGCTGTTAGATATTAACCAGTTTCCTTTGCATCTATTGAGTATATTAGGACCCATATGTGGTAGTTTAGACTATTCTTGCGCCTTAAGATTTAAGTGGAGATCTTCCTAAAAAAATATAAGAACCCTCCCACCTCTTCTGCATCAACAGCGAGTGTTACACAAGTTGGTATGAATTTCCCACTTTGGTAATTTTGACGGTGTGTTGCGATTCTGAGAACACAGGTGCCTGCGTATTTCCAATGCAATTTCAATGATATAAAATATTGGAATCGAGTGAGAGTTGAATGAGTTATGGCTGTTATACTGAAAGTGACCAAAATCAGAAAAATTTGATGTGCGCCCTAAGTTCCGCAAATAGCAGTAAAGTTAGAAACACCTTATCCGGCTGAGAAGAAACACAGCCAAGCTCAAAGGAGCAATCTCCAGTAGCCGATAGTGTCACGTGCCGTGACTTCACATCCTTTCCGGACGCCCTCGGACTCCGACGTTCTCCGATCCCGATTATATCCGACACTGCTTTATGTATTCGCCCTTGTTCTATTGGTTCGTACTACATATGAATCCCTCTGACTCCTAGGTTACGCCTTATGCTTCTCCATCACGGAGCCACCGGAGTCCCGATGATATTCGAGTCAGCCTGACTTCCCTTGACTCATAACGACTCAATCCATCACGGACCCACTCGGACTCCGAAGCTCCGGTACTTACATTATATCCCCATTAATACTTTACTCTCGTATAAATACAAGTCATGTCGGTAGTTAGACTTCAGTTTGAATATCGACTTAGTCTGCCCTATACTCTTCCTCTCGGACTCCGTCCTCCTCCGAGTCTCTCTCCGAAATTGGGCACCAGGCGTAGAGAAGGGCGCAGCGCACGAGCTGAAGCCAAGCCTTTCCCTTCCAGTATACGGGTTCGGTATTCCGTTCGGACTCCGATACTTTCCCTCTACATCTCGACCACTTTGTCTTGCTTATACGCACTCCATCTCCCAGGCGTATCTCGAAGCTCCGTCGGATCCCGGTCGGGAACCGGTACTTGACAGATAGATCATCAATATGTACCGTTTCTGGTCGTAAGTCAGCATCCTTTCCACAGCTTAGAACTGCTAGGGTAGGCTCCTGACTTTAGTTCAGGAGAATATGCGTCGTCCTCACGCCAGTGGCCACATTTCTGCCTCCAGCTTTGCTGTTCCTTTGTTCCCAGATTTCCATTGAAACCCAACCCCTGACTTAGGAACCGGTTTCAAAGAAAACCCAGTGATGGATCTGAGCCCACCATGCGGTACTCTCCTCCATCCATCGATCCCAGTCTTTCCAGCTTTCCTTTTACAGGATATTCCACGTTCCCGGGCATTAGTCCATGTGAGAAATATGGATATCCTGTTCCTCTTCAGTCGTCTCGGTGATAAGCCAGTAATTGGGCCATGGTTAGATACACGTAATTTTGCGTGTTTCTGATTGTGCTCATTGCTGAAACTGTTGTTTCTATGCAACAGTGCTGGTTCCTGGTAGCTGTTGGGCGAACCACAGAGAAACGGGTGGACGTTCTAAGGAATTAGAACGTCCATTGGCTAGTCTCGCCCTGAAAACTGTAAGGGAAACGTGCAGCCAGATAATAAGTCAAGGAACTTCTTTTGACTTGTTTCCAACATTCACTTAAACAACGGAAACGGGTCAAAGGAACGGGAGTTGGCAATGTGTTGTGTTGTGTTGAGACGCTAGGAGAGACGTGTTCTGTCACGGGTGTTTCGGTTGCCAGAGTTGCCGGTTTCCATCGAATGCGGATACACCGAAACAGGTGGTCGGCTATTCCGTGGATCCGGATCACAACTCAAAAGGCGTTCTAAGCTTCGTTCTCAAGAACCCTTTCTGGGAAACCCTAGAGAAACGGGTATCTACCGAAGCCTACAAAGGAATATTATCAAGTTCTGGTGCTTGGAACCAAGGGGAGACTTGAGTTGAAGCAGAAACAGGTCAAACGAGATGCAGTGCCGATCTATCGGTGATCGACACACCCTCTGAATAATACAGGGGTGCTGCTGACGGGTTCCTGCCTCGTAATTGGCAAGGGAACATGGCGTGCTCACAGTTGGGAACCAATGGGAGGCGACGCTCGGAAGAACAACCGACGGAAACACGGTTAAAGAGACAGATAAACGGAGTTTTGACTCATTGGGATTGTGTTTTGGGCTTTGTAACAGTGTCTTGGCGGTTGTATAAGTATCCGAGGGTGTTTCTACGATGGACACAGCATCTTCCCCCGAACTAGTAGGCTATACGCTTGCGCATTGGGTTGATCTGGGATCCTCGGCGAACGCACTCTTATAGAGTAGCATTATTAGTCGAAATCTTATTTGTTTCTGAATCATATATATTCTGGAAACGCACTTGGGCTTTGCCTGGAAACTGTCTGAACTCTGAGAATCTGTTGGATCTGGGTCTCTGTTGAAAGAAACATTATTGTTGTTGTTTGCGGAGCGGGTTTCAGAAAGTACCGTCTAGGGAAAACTTTGGAAACATGACTGCTGGTGTTGCTCAGAAAGTACCTCTTTAGGGAAAGCTCTGTGAACGTTCTTGGCCTATAAACTAGGGGCCCTACTTGAGTCTACGGGACTACTTTAAACTTGTTTCTCTGTCGCTTGGATACGCACACACACACACGCTGCGAAGCTATAAATCTATCTTGTTTGGAAACAATGTTTCCACTGTGTCTAGAAACACGTTCTACGCAGTTTGCTCTATTATCTCTTTGAGATACGAAACCTCTCCCTACAACCTTTACAAGGCCCTGTACTAGGGGCTGTAACTCGTCGGGATCTTTGGAAACGTGCATATATTGCTGTTTGATTTGTTTGTTGGTTGTGGGAACAATCTCTGGATTGTTTCTGTGCCGCTCTCGAGTCAAGTGGGGTTATTTGTGTGTTTCGATCAGTCCCCCGACCTTCGGGTTCCCGATCGCCCCTCTACGTTACCATACCCCTTCATTTACTTTGCATTAATCTTGTCCGTTGCCGTTGGACACTGTACCTTAATATACAACCCCTAGGGACTCTTAGTATATAAACTGTAGTTAATTCCCTGTACTTTACACTATTCTAGTCTAAACTCCAGGCTTATTCGTTCGGAACTCTTCGTGCTTCAGTCGCCCTCGTCATCTCAGAACCCGGAATCTGGTCTGTGCTGACACCGTGCCCTCGTCGAGCAGAAAGGTCTGACTCCGCAGGAGTTCCTCATGTACACGTGAGTCGCCTACTGTTTCCAGACGAGCAACTCATGAGATTAATGAAGTTCCCCGACCCCACACAGTTTCTACCGCCCCCAGTGGTGTACACGGGCCGACCGGTCCCCATGCCTTTCATCGCAGACGTCGTGGTCGAGGGCGTGGGGCTCATGGCCGTGGATACAACATGTGAATGAATGTTTCCACATTCAAGCGGTTTCCAAGTCATGCTCTTGCACAGTGTCCAGTCCTTTCTCCCACACTTGACTCGTGTTTCCGTGGCCTTCCAGCCAATCCATGCATTCCTCTCTGAACCAGTACACTCCTTGCATGCTACCGCTATGTATGCCCCTCGTAGACACTATGTACAGCCTTGCCCATAGTGTAGAATGAAAACTCTTTTCTCGGAAACACGGTGTGAACTCAGTTCCCAACACGTTTAGAACGTCTCGGACCGTCTTCCTCAGAGTCCCATTCATCAAGGTCCACATCAGGAACGTACTCCTCCTCTGGTTCGTCGCTCAAGTCCGCTGGATCCTCTTGTTCCCAGTTAGGATTCAAGACCACATTATCGAACTGTAAGTCACGACCAAAGGCGTCATCCTTCTTCTCCTTGTTGGCAACCAACTCGTCCAATTCCTCCTTGGACAAATCAATTAATCTCTCGATCTTGTGTTTCTTATTCAGAGCTTTGTGTGCAAAGTAAGGTATGACTCGGAACGTGCCCACCTTTCCAGGATAAACCGCTCCGTTCATTTCACAGACTATGTATGAGCCACCTTTCGTCCTTCTGACAATAACCATCGGTCCCAAATATCTGGGCTCCAGTTTCTTGTTCAGCGACTTTTCCACTCTTGTGTTTCGAATAAGCACCATAGCCCCCGGTTGGAAATCATAGTCCTTAATTGTTTCCTCGTGTTCCCGAGCATAATGTCGTACTGCATCCAGTTTCTCAGCGTCTACCCGTTCCCGCATCTCTTCAATGTGCTGCCTATGCTTGGCCAGTGTTCTGGCTCTCAGACCCACTAGTTCCACGGTAGAAATAATCTCGCCCAGGTACTCAACCATCCACATAGCCTCGGCAATGTCAAGAGGGATAGTGAGATGGCACCCAGTGGCCACAAAGAAAGGTGAGCAACCCAACCCTCTCCGCGTTGTTAACCTATCAGCCCAAACTATTTGAGGCAGAAACCAAAACCACTTTCGCGCATCTCCACCTGTAGCCTTATACAACCATCTGGCACATATGCTTGTGACCCGTTTCTACTGGTCCATTGGCTTTTGAGTTGTAAGGCGAGACATGGAAACCCGTGATCCCATGCTTACGATTAAACCATTCGACTGCAGCCAGAAACTGTAGTGCATTGTCTGTCACAAATTCCTTTGGACAACCCCATCTACAGATAATGTTTTCCAGAGGAAACCTCCCCAGTTCCGAGGTGTTCTCAGACCTTAGGCTTTTCGATTCTAACCAACGGCTGAGAGAGTCCCATGCAGAAACAACATATCAATGTCCATTCGATAGAACACCCATAATCACAATGTCTACGTGGACCTTCTGAAACAGACTGGGCATCATAGTAGGAACAGGCGGTATTCGCAACAACTCCTCTTGTCGAACTTGGCACATGTGGCAGGTTTTAATATACCAAGCCACATCGCGCTCGAATTCTGGCCACCAGAAACGTAGCTCGATCAGAGATTTTGTCGCGAATACACCTCGGTGTCTCAGACTATCATGCAAAGCCTTCAACATGTACATGCAATGTTCTTTATCCACCACCAGTTTGTGTGCAAAATCAGCTCCTTTTCGGAATAGATGTCCCTTCTTGTCAACGAAGAAACGACCAGCAAACACCATAAAGTTACGGTATTGCTTGTCTGAGAAACCTTCTGGCCGTTTGGCGACCGGTTTCTTAAACCATTCCTTGAGCCTATCCAGCTTCGCATCCTGGTTTCTCCCAGACTCCGTCCTGTGTTCTCTGGGTATTCTTCCCGTTTCTGTGGATCAAACTTGAACACATCGGGTGGTAACATCGGTTCCTCTTCACGGATCTGACTCATAATGAACTGGGGCATTTCCAAGCCTTTTGACTTGAATGCCTCTCTAACCAGTTCTGCGTCTTTCCGGTGATTCGTGTATGAATCCCAACACAACTGTTCAAACTGATCCAAGGGAACATCCTCAACACTTGTTTCTTCCACTTCCTCTATGGTCTGGAGATACCCTCCACGCGTGTCAATATCACGCTTGAAGTCATCGAACTCGTAAGGCTGTTCAATGTCGTGGTCCCACTCCTCATGTTCCTCGGGAGACGGATTCTCATCGAAACCATCTTCTGGGCTCGGTTATTCAGGATCACCAGGCTGTTTCAGCCTTCGAGACAAACTGTCCGGCAAAAAGGTAAGTCCCTTCACATGTTTCAACGTAAAATGGAACATTAGAATCTCCTCAATCCACCGGTTGATTGTGGCGTTGGGGCTCATTCCTGGGTTGTCTAGCATCCCTTTGATGTACATGGCATCCGTTTCCACAACCAATTTCCGGCAACCAAGCAGCCAATATCGCATATACATGAGAGCACGTTTCAGACCATACAACTCGCGTTTTCAGCTGAGAGAAACGAGCCTCTCTAGCGTTTTAGGGAATCGATGCAAACTTAGCATAGTACCGGATTTTTGGGTTAACAGGGTCCAATTGATAAACCTCTATTCCCACCGCTATCCAAGACATATCCGCTGCTAGCACTATATCAGAATCCCACTCATAATTGAGTGGTTTCAGCGCTTCACAGTTTTTAACCGCCTCTTTCAGCACATCCATAGATGCTTGGGTTTCGCCGTTCCATTCGAACTCGACTTCTGCCCGTAGCAGTCTGGTCAAATGCCTTGCCTGCACCATGTAGTACCGAATGAACATCCTCATGGTCCCAACCACTCCCAGAAACTGGCGCACTTGAGCAATGTCCTCCAAAGGAGGCCATCTCAAAATGACTCCAATTCGGTCTGTAGTCGGTTTCCGACCTTCGAATGAGCAGGTATGGCCTACAACCGCAAACTCATTTTTGCACAGAATCACCTTCAACGCCGAGATAGTGCCTCCACTATACTTCAACCGTTGGGCCACCCTGTTCAAGTTCACGAAATGTTCCCACACAAATCGCCTTATCCCTGAGTTCTCAGGTATAACCTCATAGTTTCCATCCTTATCCTAGTATCTGCTACTAGGTCCCCGAATAGGAACATCGTCGATGTAAGGAATGGTAACATGAGGAATTTCTTCCCGCAGTATGAAGGTAACATCGTCATGGAATATGGGAACCGAATTGGTCCATCTCTGAGGAAGTTTAACTAGTCTCAAGGCGCCAAACGGCATCTGAAACGTAGTATAATCCCGGGATCCTTCAGCCAAATCCCTATGATCGTACCCAGAATACAAGTCAAACACAGCTCCGCATGCCCTGCCTGTGAAGTGGCTCGTGAGCTCGTCTGTGGCTGGTGGCAACCCAGAATGCGCTATGGTAACAGCATTCAAAGGTTCCAAAGCATGTACCAGATGGATACTCCTCCCATCTTCAGAACTCCAAAGAATTTTGAACGATAGGATGAGTTCAAAGGTTCGTACACCCCTGCATCTATTTTCTTCTTTATCACCGAACAGGACTCTGTGAGTTGACCGCGTGGAATGCGAATAGATTTCTCGACCCATACCGCATGTTCAAACCGTGGGTATTTCCACCGGTGGAAACTGATCATGTTTCCACGTTCCCCGTTCATCATCATTCCAGGCGAACACTTCATTCTGGATTGTAACCATATGATGCATGAGTTTCCATTCCTCTGGCCACAGAAAATCTCTTCGTGGATTTTATCTATAGCTTCCATCCGTTCCTGCGTGTATTGTCCAGTAGGAACGAAATCACCTGGGTTAGGAGACAGTTTAGGCATGTCCGCAAGTGGATCACCAATTATCTGCCGTTTTAATCCGGAACCTTTTTGGTAACTCTGCATACACTGGTCGTGTTTCAACGCAACAGGTTTATATTTCTTCCCTGCAAAGCTATTCAGGACTGGTGTCCCCGAATTGTCAAGTTTCTCAACTCGCTCCAAGGAAGGATCATTACGGAAACACATGTAGCATTCAGCTCCAGTGCCCACCGTATGTTCCTTGGTACTCCTCCCAGTCTCTTTCTGATTCTTGTATGTGGAATCAGACCCCAGCTGAACCGGAAATTGTTCATTTAGGGTGCAGATCTCATAGGTCTGTTTTTCCTTTTGTTTCCTAACGAAAGTCCCAGAAAACTCCTGTAGGAGTTGTATCGCAACTTTGTCTTCCTCTAGTTCCGGGCTGTCCAGAGACCCTAACAAATAGGCTGTTCTCAGTTCATCAGCTAAGAACTCCCCATTTGTCGGTTCCAAATAGCCTTCCACCTGCGACTCTCCCTGCCTATCGAAACCGAACTGAACAGCCAACTCTCCTCCTTGATGTGTTCCCATCAGTTCCTCGAAGAGCCCTGAAAATCCACTTCCATTTCAGCACCAGAAGCAGTACGCGCCTGTTTCGGAACTTCCTCTTCGTCCCTAACCTCTTCAACGGTAGCCCTCTGATTCTCTTTCATATCAGGGGGAAACTTGCCTCGCATTAATGTGGGCAAGGAAACCCGTTTCTGAGTATTCGGGTCCGTTATGGTGATCATTTGCATGCGAGAACTAAAGTTCTGGATGTTTGAGCGAGTCAAAATATCAAACAGCCGGCCAAGCACGACGTCATATGCAGTCGTTTCTATGATTTGGACTTGAAGATACACATGGATATCACCAAAGGTGAATCAGACATTGCGTGCCAAGCCCGCAGATTGTTTCAGATGTGCATCTGCACTTTGCATATATATGGTAATGTCTGGATCCCACGAGAGACCCAGCTGTTCCGCCACACGCTTAGCCATGGAAACAATTTCCAAATCAGGATCCACAACGCTTTCCAGTTTCTCTCGTTCTTCCAGTACTGAGAAAAGAACCCTTAGGTTAGCTGATTCCACAGCAGCGTAGATCTGCTTCGGTGCCTGGTTTGGTGTCAGAGTAGAATAATATTGCAGAACAATATCTGGTGCCACCACACAACCGGGTTCCAGACCCACATCCTTCTCTGTAGAAATATACACAGAGTCGACGGGCGCCGGACTGTCTATTGATATAGCATCGCTGTTCAGTCGTACGGGCTCATCTTCCTCCATGAAGGGAAGACTAGGTACTGCCGCCGCGAAACCAGCCATTACCACTGGCTTCGCCGGTTTCCGCACCTTCAATGTCGTTTCCCTCACCGCCTTGGCATATTCTCCATTCATGGCTGTCATCATTCCAACTGTAACGCCGTCTAGCACCATGTTTCTGGTTTGATTAACTAAGTTCTGTACGATGTTTCCATCGTCAAAATTAGAAACCAGTTTATACACCTTCTCTTTTTCTGGTTCCTTGAAACGCAAAGCTGAACGCAGCGGCGCAGGATTTACACGCGCCCCACTCAACTCCATGAACCGTCTCAATTTTTCGAAACCCAGCAGAGGTTCTTCCTCCTCATCCAAGTCATCCAACACTATTTGCCTTTCTGCGCGTTTCTCAGGGGTTCTAGGAACATCTTCCTCCTCTTCTAACTCATCAGGCTGAAGGAATTCCACCTTCTTGCCTTTTCGCCTCCAATCCAACTCCGCATCGGCAGCAGAAACACGGTCCTCAGGAGGTTTAGCTGCTTTTGGTGGTCTCGCTTTCGTTCGACCACCAGCCTCCCTCATTGGTCCGCCTAAAGATTTGGGTTAGATGGAGGATCAGTCTTGGCCCCACTCCTCCTAGTTGCTACCAACTGATCAACCACAACCTCCAGTTCCTTCGCCTCGAAACACATTAAAGAGCTGCATCAGCTGAGAAATGTCGATCCCATTATTTGCCTGAACAGGCGGGTTCACAAATTGTCCTTGTGAGACCTGCAAGAATTGTTGCGGTGGTTGAACACTGCTATTTGAAGCAAGGGGTTGCACCCCGGTTGTCGGAAACGGAATGCTCTGCTGAAACACAGGGACGGAGCCATATAATTCTGACTAGGAGCGTGACTCATCTGCTGTATTTTTACAGATCAAATCTCATCCTCTGTCATATCATACAGGTGATCCACCCTGTCGGTATACCCGTTTCCATACCTGTTGTCCTGGTTCCAAGAAGAGCTAGAGTAGAAACCCTGCATCATTCCAGCACGCTGGCCTTTGGCCGACTCCCTGGTGACACCTTGCCTCCAGAAGTGCTCCTCCACCTTTGCATACGACTCAGGTTTTCAGGATACCTAGTGTGAAGCCTCTGTGCTTCGGCGCATAGCTCCTCGCAAGACAGGACGGATTGGGAGTTCGTGGGAGCTTCACCACGATCGCGAGCCCGGTCGTGGTCCTCTTGCAGATGTGCAAGGCGAGTCCGCGTGTTAGCGGGACTCTAGCCTGTACCCAGGTTTGGGGCGGTGTTACCCTCAACGGGACCTCTGTGACCTTGAGGAGGTGGGCAGAACTGGATGCCCAGCAGGAGTGAGTATCTTGAGGTCCGTCGCACCCGCGTTCATCTTAGTCGAACGTGGTGATCATGGTGCAAGAAGTAATTACATTAGTCAGCCACCATACAATAGTAAACTAACGCTGATCGCGCTACTATGTAATCTACATTATGTACAGTGAATATACAATGAATATACGCGGTATCACACCTAGGTATCCAACCACCTGTTCCCAGCCTGAGCTGTCCATCCTCAACCTTAACCCATCCCAGAGTTATAAATTTGTCCTTGTTCCTGCAATCCCTGATATAGTAGGGACTGTTACAGAAATGACACGCTACATCTGGGCGAGGCTCGCGCTGCTCGCACGGCTCGTGCGGCTCCCTCCTTTCTTCAGCCTGTTCACACGGACAGTTGTCTATGTGAGGAGGAGACGGCCTTACAGCCTGACTCAACAGTTTCACCGTACTCTCAAAAGATAATTCCATCTTCTTCAAGTTCTCAGCAAGATGTTTCTCCTGCAGGATCGCTGTATCTCTCAGTTGCGCCATTTGCCCCGCAAAAAAGTCAAGTCTTTCATTGACCTCTGTTTTTATCGAATTCATGGGAGTTGAATCCCGTGAAACCAGAGTTGGAATAAGTCCAGGAACACGCGTGGACATGCTAGCCCTCGGGCTATCAAGCAACATTGCACCTGCTGTCCTGCCAGTCCAATTGTTCGCAATATAATCCGCAAGCTTCAACACCTGCTTATAGGACAAACGGTCTCCTCTCTGAGAAGTGGGTTCCGTATCGTTGTCTGAAGCCCCATCGTCTGCAGCGGTTCCTTCATGAATCGCGTGTATCCCTTGCTGGTTCTTCGCTACCTCCACTTCTTGGCTATAGCTATCTTCCAACACGGATAGGACAGGGTCGACTAGCGTCCGGTTTACAACCAAGGCAGAAGGTCTCTTCTTCAGTTTCTCTGCTTCCGTTTCAAACGCTAGCCTGAAATGGTGCAATTTCCCGAGTTCTGAACGGGAAATAGGATCCAGACGCGCTGCTGTACATATGTCCTGGAGTTTCTGAATACCTCCTGGTCCTCCACTTCGGGATACAACCGCAAGATTTGTTTCCGCCATTTCTTATACATCGAACCCTCAGCCTCCGCAAACATGGAGAGACTCTGCCATTGCTCTCGGATATCGCTATCATCGAGATAATTAAGCAGGAGATTCTTCTGTTCTTGTTCGCCAGTGATTCCTCTACTATCGCACACTTGCTCAGTGTTTCTAAGAAACAATTTGAGACTGCTAGCAGTCTCACCATCGAACTTGGAACGATTCGAATCCCAAGCCGTGGGTATTTTAAAGCCCTGAACAATAGGCATAGTCGTTATTGGATCAGAAGAAGAGTTCGGTGTCGTTTCCATCTCAACTGGGTTTCCGAGATCACTCGGTTCGTTTTCCGTGTTAGGCAAAGAAACAGAACCAGAAGCTATCGCGTTCGCCCGAGCAGAAACACTACGTCCACGACCTCGACTAGGAGAACCAGATATGCTCAGTGGTTTCCGATGCGTGAAAGTTTGCAAAGGAGCAACTAGTGTATCTCTCGCTCGACGGGAAGTCGCGGTGCTACGCGATGCCGGAGCGGGATTACTGAATTGTCCACTACGAAGTCCTCCTTCTCCACGAAGTAGAGCAGGAAAACCCGAAGGTGATGTGTCTGGTTCAGTACCAGAGTGTCATCTAGGAGGAATGGTGATGACCCAACAGAAATGCGGTTTGGAAGAGTTTCCAAACGAGTTTTTACAGCAGAATGCTCAATTTTATCTCGAAACGAGATCAGAACCTTCCCTCACGGTGGGCTCTATATGATTGGTGTGCTCAGAACCTATATAAGAAACACACAAATAACCCCACTTGACTCGAGAGCAGCACAGAAACAGTCAAACAGCAATATATGCACGTTTCCAGAGATCCCGACGAGTTACAGCCCCTAGTACAGGGCCTTGTAAAGGTTATAGGGAGACGTTTCGTATCTCAAAGAGATAATAGAGCAAACTGCGTAGAACGTGTTTCTAGACACAGTGGAAACATTGTTTCCAAACAGAGTAGATTTATAGCTTCGCATTGTGTGTGTGTGTGTGTGTGTGTGTCCAAGCAACAGAGAAACAAGTTTAAAGTAGTCCCGTAGACTCAAGTAGGGCCCCTAGTTTATAGGCCAAGAACATTCACTTTCTGAGCAACACCAGCAGTCACGTTTCCAAAGTTTTCCCTAGACGGTACTTTCTGAAACCCGCTCCGCAAACAACAACAATAACATTTCTTTCAACAGAGTCCCAGTTCCAACAGATTCACAGAGTTCAGACAGTTTCCAGACAAAGCCCAAGTGTGTTTCCAGAATAATATATGATTCAGAAACAATTAAAATTTCGACTAATAGTGCTACTCTATAAGAGTGCGTTCGCCGAGGATCCCAGATCAACCCAATGCACAAGCGTATAGCCTACTAGTTCGAGGGAAGATGCTGTGTCCATCGTAGAAACACCCTCGGATACTTATACAACCGCCAAGACACTGTTACAAAGCCCCAAAACACAATCCCAATGAGTCAAAAGTCCGTTTATCCGCCTCTTTACCCGTGTTTCCGTCGGTTGTTCTTCCGAGCGTCGCCTCCCATTGGTTCCCAACTGCGAGCACGCCATGTTCCCTTGCCAATTACGAGGCAGGAACCCGTCAGCAGCACCCCTGTATTATTCAGAGGGTGTGTCGATCACCGATAGATCGGCACTGCATCTCGTTTGACCTGTTTCTGCTTCAACTCAAGTCTCCCCTCGGTTCCAAGCATGGAACTTGATCACACTCCTTTGTAGGTCTCGGTAGATACCCGTTTCTCTAGGGTTTCCCAGAAAGGGTTCTTGAGAAAGAACCTTAGAACACCTTTGGAGTTGTGATCCGGATCCACAGAATAGCTGACCACCTGTTTCGGTGTATCCGCATTCAATGGAAACCGGCAACTCTGGCAACCGAAACACTCGTGACCAAGCGCGTCTCCCCTAGCGTCTCAACATGACACAACACATTGCCAACTCCCGTTCCTTTGACCCGTTTCCGTTGTTTAAGTGGATGTTGGAAACAAGTCAAAAGAAGTTCCTTGACTTATTATTTGGCTGCATGTTTCCCTTACAGTTTTCAGGGCAAGACTAGCCAATGGACGTTCTAATTCCTTAGAACGTCCACCCGTTTCTCTGTGGTTCGCCCAACAGCTACCAGGAACCAGTACTGTTGCATAGAAACAACAGTTTCAGTAATGAGCACAATCAGAAACACGCAAAATTACGTGTATCTAACCATGGCCCAATTACTGGCTTATCAACGATAGTGCACGTGGGCGACATTCAAATAGCGAACGAGCGGCTCCCAATGGTGAGGGTGATCACTCCCACCAATGAGTCCATCGACATCAGCCTAGCACAGCTCAAGTGTCACGGTCTGGATTTGTGCTACAATTTCCGGATCCACGACCGAGTTCGTGTGGTTTCTGGAGGGTTGTATATTGGCGCCACGGGCGGGGTGGAGCAAATCGATGGCCCTTTCCTCACAATCGCCATTCTCAATAATACCGAGGTCATTGGTGCGACCCTGCCGAGCACCATGTCCAATGGGGCCAAAGTTTTCATCATCAGTATTGTCCATGTTACTCGTCAATGGGCCATCGGGGACTCCGTGTGCATTACGAGAGGGGAGAATGAGAACCGACGTGGTGTCATTTTTCACCTTCACCAAGATGGGTTCTTACAGTTATACGACGTATGTCTTTTGGGTGTACTTGTTATTTTTCCCACTGATCAGTGTTTTTTTTATTTTTTTATTAGGTAAACACAACCTTCTCTGACGAGGAATTGTATTCTTTCAAAGTTCGCTGCTCGGATGTGGACTGATATTGCAACGAAACTGCCCTTTGCCGGCTGGAGTGAAAGCAACACTACGACCGACCAACCAGTATCGTCGGCCCTGCCTTTCTCCCTGCCGGACAAGAGCCAGCGTGACTTCCAAGGCATCGAGGTCATGGTCGCGAGGCCAGCAGAGTTTACTGTACGCACCGGCGTCCCCAACGCCCCGCAGGGCATAATCAATGTCCCTCACAAAGGCTTCATTGGCATCATCATCGGCGACTTCGACAGCCAAGAGCACAGTAACTGCCTCAAGAAAGCGGCACTGGATTCTTTAGCGTGTCAGGCCGAAGAGGTGAACTGCGGCAAGCAGCCACATCACAAGAGTCGCACGGGGAAGCTCCTCAAACCAGAGGAGCTGACTTACACGCGTTTGCAGGACCCTGATGTCGCAGGGATAATTGTTACAATTCGGGGCGACGACTCTCTTGAGACCGTCCATGTCCCCATCGAGCACGTCAGGCATTTGAGGCAAGTTTCATTTGACTTCAATATGTTTTTCTCACCAATTCTTAGGACGATGAGACGCTTGGTGGAGGCCCGCTTTTTTCCGTCCGCTATTCTCTACGGGATGCGGGAGCCTACACCACCCTCCAATCCACGTGCGGTCACCTATCGAGGGCCCCTTCCGCAGCGACACCGAAACAGGACCAGCTCCTCAGCGATCTACAACTCCCACCCCAGCGAATGCGGCAGTATGGGCTTTGCAGTGGCAGCCCCCGCTCGAAGGTGCGTTCATTGCAAGTTTTTTGTTATATCCCTATTCACTCCTCTTCTAGGCGAGGACACAGGCCTATGGCTTTGCCTGCCAGAGCTCGCATTCAAACGGCTCGACATGCAAGTGATCGGCGTTGCGACTTTGAAGTTGAAGAAAATATCCGCCGCAGTGCGAAATTGTGAGGGACGTAAGGGCTGGGTGCTACCCACCTCCGCAATACCTCGAGACCCAAAGAAAGTCGATGTTTATTCCATTGGCAAGAATGGAACCATGCACTCCATCAATAAGACCTGTGTCAAACCCCTGCGCACGGATGATGAAGGACATCCGCTTGGAGAGACCGCGCAGCGCGTTGTCGTGATCAGTCCAGACGCGGAGGGCTCGTCGAGTCGCCCAGGGGAGTACGCGCAGGTTGTGCCCCTCGCTCTCCATGATTATCCCTCGTACGTACTGCACATCCGGTTCATAGACGGTTCCTATGGATTTTCCCCAACAAATAGCCTCTGCTTATCGAACAACCAAACCGTTGCCTTCCGTGGACATACATTCAATACCAGCACATTCATGTAATTGTATGATAGAATTAACACCGATCTTTTCTCCAATACACCAGTTTGGGCCAGCGGAGATAGGGCCATAAGTGGTAATCGTGCAATTCAAGAACAATGGCAGATATGTCCAAAGCGCAAGGACTTGAGGTGAGTAATCATCCTCTGATTGCCACTTCTCTTACTCACATCTACATGCCAGCCGTTTGCCCCAACGACAACAAGTCTCGCTCCTGCCCCTGGTCGGGTGTTGTAACCGCCTCCACCGTACCTCGTCCTCCCAGCACGCCCACCCACGACTGGATAGACGATTATGAAACAAAAGCCGCCAGTTTGAACGCAGAGGTCTCTGAGGCCAAGGCCGTCACTGGTACATTTCACCCCTCTCCCCCCCTCATGGACTTTTCTGACTTGGTGCTTTCAGAAGGCGACCGCACAAACACTGTGAAAGTACTGAAATACCACCGTCTTGGTAATGGAATGCCACCCTTTATTTCCAATACTAAAAGTCTACAGCCGCCGACTATACAGAGCGATTTGGGCTGTCAGAGCCTGACACCGACATCAACTCATACATCGTGAGGAGGACTAGGCACGAGTACCAAATGGACGAGCTCAGGCATCGTGCAAGTGAGTACCTCGGTGTTTTTGCCTCTGTGGGTTTTGTCCTAACGACGTTTCAGTTAGTGATAGCTGCCCATTCACCAACCCCGGGCCCCTCGAAGCATACCACGAAGCCGTGGCTGCCTTCGACTGTGACTTTGGCCACAAATACGAGGCCATGGACGAGTACGAAGACCGTCTGAGCACGAAGCGCAAACTCCGGGACATTTACAAGAAGACCCTGGACCTCCCTGAGGACCGTCGCGCACGGCTGGTCAGTCAGCAGGCTTTCAGCACCTCGCTGCAGAACCCGTTCCCGGAACACGACCTGCGTCGCGTCACCTTCGATAACAAGTGTATATGTAATTTTTTTTGTGTTTTGTCTTAAGCCTTACGATGCGGTGTAGTGCGAGACCGTGTGGCGTTCTACACACGCAGCACTGCGGATTCCTTCGCGCCCACTTTACACCGCACCACGATTCACTTGGTGTTCTGCAACCCCTGGTATGCAGAACCTCTCAGCATCAAGTGTATTCGCCAGTATTGCAAGCGTGCATTTTTGCCCTTCAGTCTTTGACAAACTCTTTCTCATTTGCTCTCATAGACACTATGTGGTTTGAGGAGCTCGAGGCGATGGAGGCTGAGGCCCAGCGCGAGGCCCGTAGAAGGGTGCCACCCTCACCGATCCCCACCCGCACATTCTATGGCGCGGTTGACACCGCTCTTCATTAAAGTACATAAACTACATACATGCATAAAATGTACGACTATACATGTCCCAATGTAATTGATACATACACAAAATGTACGACTATTAGTCCGGGTGCTCGCGCCCGCCATCTCGGGTGCTCAAAAGCTGCACAGTTTCGGTGGCATCGGCCAAAAAAACATTTTGTTTGGGGTGAGTGGCAAACTTGATCCCGCACACACCTATCTTGACTCTCTTCCGCAGAATGCCCCTCCGATTTTCAGACAAGGAGGTGAATCTCCTTTGCGACGACGCGCTGCCCCGGCCCGCAAGAACGCCGTTGCCAGTCCATTGCCCTGCGCACCTGTCAGACAAACAGACAGCATCCACTAGCCATCCGCCGACAATTTACTGCGCGAATGGACAGATGCTCGGACATCGTCTGATCCGTCCCCTGCCCAAAACTCCGCAGACTCCGCAGACTCCCTCGCGGCAGCGCGATGTACCGAGCGACGCCATCCCCTATGTCTCGGAGTATCACCCGTCGCCCAATAAGCAGAGAGCGCGCGCTCAGGGCCTGCCGCTTAGGCAGCAACAGCGGCGAAACTGAACATATGACGTGCTTCCCAAGCTCATGCCTGTGTTCCTGAGCTTCTGGCATGAAACAGAGTCGCTGCGCACCACCGAAGAGCTTGCACTGCCGCCGACCAGACCATGTGGCTGCAAAACCCGCACCTTGGACATCGCAGTAGTGCGCATGAACGGTATGTTCGTCCTGTTCACCAGAAACGAGCCACAGTACTAACTTGATGACAGCGATTGAGTATATTAAGATCCGGATCTGTCACTGCCAAACGGTGGGAGAGCAGCTGCTTACTGCTGGCCTCTTCCCCTGCTCCCCACAGCCCAGCCTCGCTGTAGATGTCGGTGTGCTGGAGTTTGTGAGGCAACTCTTCGTGAATCTACCACCTAACAACACTGCCTTCTGCAATACACTGGAGGGCTTTCTCGCCAGCCGGGGCTACAAACTAACAACAAAGGTATGTGTATCAATCCTCTGAGCGTGCTTGTTCCCTGACCCTTACCTGGAGGACACGCTGTGCGTCCGTTTCGCAAACGCCTTGGAGTGGTACACAACTTTGCGAACAATGGTCGGAAACGAGATCGACAAGCTCCTGAACGCCACTCGTCAAATTTTGCGAGGCGATGAGATCTCTGACCCACCAGCAACACCAGCTCAATCCAGTGCTGTCCCATCCGCACGCGCTACTCCCGTTGCGGGGGCGCTGTTCCCCCCGTCGCCCACAGCATCGGTCCCGGCCCCGCCCTCGGGCCGGCCCGGATCAGGCAAGTGCTACAGAGCCCATGTCTCTGAAGAGACCGACAGCAAAGACAAGGGTGCAGGCGGTGCGCCCAATCCCTTCCCCGACCCTCCGCCCTGCACCCACCCCAGTGACTAGCTGATTGGCCGCTGTCCCGCGTGCTTCGGGGGGCTCAAGCACGACCCTTCCCAACAAGTGGACATCGAGGTCTGCCTCGATGGATGCTACACACAGAAACGGAAACACACTAAGGCAGGTCAAGACCCCCCCGAGGCGATGAGATCTCTGACCCACCAGCAACACCAGCTCAATCCAGTGCTGTCCCATCTGTGCGTGCTACTCCCGTTGCGGGGGCGACGTTCCCCCCGTCGCCCACAGCATCGGTCCCAGCCCCGCCCTCAGGCCAGCCTGGACTAGGCAAGTGCTATAGAGCCCATGTCTCTGAAGAGACCGATAGCGAAGACGAGGGTGCAGGCGGTGCACCCAATCCCTTCCCCAACCCTCTGCCCCGCACCCACCCCAGCGACTATCTGATTAGCCGCTGTCCCACGTGCTTCGGGGGGCTCGAGCATGACCCTTCCCAACAAGTGGACATCGAGGTCTGTCTCGATGGATGCTACACACAGGAACGGAAACGCACTAAGGCAGGTCGAGACCCCCCCCCCCGTAAATTCCTGCCTGACTTGAACGTGCAGTAGAACGAGATGAAACTCGATTCCAATAGCCCAAAGGTTGAGTGCCTTCTCCTTCAAAGGTACTCGATTCCGACTCTGGATCACTGGGGATCCGGGGTGGAATTGTGCAAATGTGTTCTGATTACGGTCAGAAACCTAGTGGTTACTCTTCTGCCTAAGCAAGTAGAGTGTTTTGAACGAACTTTTGGTTGTTTAGACCGCAAGTTGTTTATAATGCACCGATGACCCAAGTAAAACAGTTCCAGGCAACCAATCAAGATTATATCTGCACCCCCCTCGCGGTGGGCTCCAGATGAAATGCTTGCTCGGTGTCTACAACAGCAGTACTAGTTTAATCAAGACCCAACGAGCAGAATGCGAGTTGCTTGATTAAGGCAAAACGCAACTACTAACCAAATCCTAACTACTTTCCCCTTGAATGGTTTAGACTGTGCCGCCGAGTACGGGTCTTTTGAACGCTTTAAGAAGGTTCAAGGAGCACAGATAATCCAACAGAGGTTGCGAGGAACAAGCCTGTTTTAAGAGGTCTAGTCCGAAGTGCAAGGTTGATTTAGAGTATTAGACCTCTTTGAGCAATGCCAAACGAGTGCCTAAGCCAACAAATCGAGTTTAAAAGCTTTAGAAGCTTGAGCCAACAATCCCAATCCTTAACAAGGTGCCGTGTTCTCCAAATCCCAAATAATAAGCCTTCCAAGGCTACTGTAGTGCGGTGCCGTGTTCTCAATCCTAATAAGCTCTCTCTAGCTTCTTAACTGTTTCCAATCCCAAGATCCCGATCCAACAATTGATATTGAGTTACTCGTGCAGACGAAACAAAACTTCTTAACGAAGTCAGTCCTGGGTGACAAGTCCCGAATCTCCGTCGTTTATCAAGCAATACCCGGTAAAGGCTAATGCTCTTAGTGACAGAAATTTCAGTGCCTATCCATGCCAAAACCTCCTCCTTATATACTGTACAATTACGCTTACAATACGATGATTAGTCTACTGGCTGGTATATGAGTAAGGTGTCCGTAGTTAATCACGTGTGGTTAAATATATAGGATCCTCGTGTGTCGACCCCTTAATGCTTGAGTGTGTCCGGTGTGACTGCTCCTCGTCCGATCGTGTAGACAGTCCCATCTTCTATCCTCTTGTCCCCTGTTCAGGACCTTCAGTTTTAGGTAGACGTAGGTACTGGCTTCGAGCCAGTACCTTAATCAGCCCAAACCGCCAAGTGGTTGTGGAGATATGCGAGTTACCGTCCTGGCCTGGTTCAAGTAACCAAATCAGGATGGCAACAATGATCGGATAGTTGATAAGCGAAGTTCCACCACAGCCGGGGTAACCGGCTACTGTTAAACCCGAATCACCTGACCCGTCGCGTAAGGCTTCCTCTGTAAATCAAGCACAACAAAGCACTCGAACACCTAATCAAGACCCCACAGTGGTGCCCCAGATCATCAGAGAGGATGATTAATATCGCCCATGTTGTTTGTGGGCCCCGTGATGCCTTGATTGAGCAGCAATGCTTAATCTTGGCAATTAAACCCTTAATCATGGATGTCAACCAGTATGAACTTTCCAGTTGATGTATCCCAGGCGGACTTGATTAAGGTCCTCATGCAGGATAAAGCCCTGATTAGCCATATAGGGCTTATGCTAATCCTTTGGAGCAGTGCGCTACGTGATTAAGGTGGAAATCGGCAAATTTCTTGCTATTTCACCCATGGTCCGTTTCACGGCTTATCAGCGGTGTCCGTCTTCCATGCCTTTGGCTACCGGCAAGTCTGGTGGATTTTGATCGCATCACCGGTCATGGCCCAATCGGGATCAGCTGCGATTTGGCCTACATCAAGTGGCCAGACTTGGTGCAGGCTCAACGAGAGAGCTGAGCGCAAAGTTTTATAGGGTCAAAGTAGTTGGATGCATGATTTGTATGTATTCTTGGTGAAATCTATTTTTTTTCTGCCGCATAAGGTCAAGATGTAACGCCGATGAGATGATTTTGGTCCGATTTTCTCCCGGATTTCGCCAAGAATACCTGTAGATTAGCCGAAACCCCCGGAATTGACACGGCCCGGGTCCAGATTGGTGCCGTGGCAGCGTGTACTGGGGTGATTTGTATCAGGCTGATGAAGGCGAAGGAAACACGACCAAACAAACAAGACGCGTACACCTACGTCAACCCCTGGATCTCACCACGCGTAATCGACGCATTTCTTCCCCGGAGACTCTATGGGGTACACTGCGGCAGCCTTTTGTTATGCTGGGACCAAGAGAAAACGCTCCTGGGCACAGAAGGCAACCCTTAATGGCCGAATGTGGGAAAAGCCCGAGGTTGTGTACGCAGCGCTGGCCCGCATTTCCGAATGGAAGCTGGAGCACGTCAATTCGCTTGTTGTCGCATACTGCCAGGGGGCACTCACAACCTGGGGCCGATTCGACACGGAGTGGGCTGAGGACGCTCCTATCTCGAGGCTGACACCCAAAAATATCGAGCGTGCGTGGCTCGAAGTCACCAACGATGGCAACGAGAGTCACCTCGGCATTCTTCGACAAGCGGCGCGAGGTGCGCCCAACATGTCCCTCGCATACCACAGCGCTCTCCAGATGTACAAGACAAATCGGACCTCGGAATATGTCAAGACATTGACGGACGGGGATCGACAAACGATACGCGCGCAGGTCCGAATTGACGATGCGTCGGGCTCAAATCGTAACCAGAAGCATGAGCAGGTCCTTCACATGAAGGAGGTTGTCGACAAAAATGCGGAGCGCGATGACGAACGCAAGAAGCGTGCCGCCAAAGTTCAAGAAGCACTTGCAGGCACCACAGCCATCGATTCGGTGGAGGCTCTCGAAATAGCGTTCCAGATTCCCGCGCGGGCCCCGGGGTACCTGACGATTCCAGCACTGGACCTACAGCTTGATTGGCACTTGGCAAACCCAGTCAAAGTGTCGTTGGCTTCTCCAGAGAGCTCCGCTTCCGGAATCCCGAAAGCGAAATCTGGCGCGAACGGGCGTGGAAATCGGGAGAGCCGGCGTGATTACCTCAAGGAAGCCATTCGATTACGCTCAGAGATATTGCAGCAGGCCGGCGCTGGACCCAGTGATGCACAAGAAGAGAACCCGCCTGAGCCGGAGCCTATTCCGTCTTCAATGGATGTCGATGATGATGGTATGGACAGCGGAGATGAATGGCATAGGATGGAGGGTAGATTAGTGGACTAGTGGTAATCTATTAGGGTGCGGGAGAGCGAAGTACAGTGGATTTGGGTGAGAGGAAGAACATTTGCCGCCAAATCGTCGGCAATCAGCTTACTAAGCGACCGTTTCTCGAGCCGCTGTTGCCGGTAGCCAATGCCTTCGCGCACTGCTGGGCATGCCAGCTCATATACCATCCACTCAAATGTTGTGGCTTTGGTTTCATGAACGGAGAGGGATGTGAGCGCTTTTGGCATTCCATTAGCAAGCTGATTCCTTATCTACGAGTGGCTGGGGTACGTGTTTAACATCCTGGATCCAGTATCCCTCACTGACCCACCCTTCTTGCAGTATCATAACCGCCTTCACACGATCGACAGTCAGATCGAGCATGCTGACAAGGCGAGCCTCGGGCGACTGGGTAGCTGGCTGGTACGCCAAACCGTCCATTGTGAGGGGAAGCAGCGAGAAGCCGAATGGGACCTCATGGAGTGCGGGATCGAGGAAGATGTGCTTAGGGAGGAATGGAAGAAGCAAGTGGCGGCGCAAACCAAACCAGCTCAAAGTATGTTCGCCTGCATTGCTGTGGAGCGTCCTGAAGCTGACTGTTGTATTTCCAGAGCGGTCAAAGACACGAGGAAGCGCGGTGGTTGAGGAAAGTCATCCTCGCTCGCAAGCGTGTCAATGCCCTTTTCCAAAGCATGACCGTTCTCCGAGACGCTCTCGGCAATCCGAATTCGACTGCCCATGTTCTCCTGTACACGGAAAGCCGGGTCGAAGATGCTGAGGCGGCGTGGAGGAGGGAACAACAGAAGTTACAGCGCCTGGAGCAGCAACTTGGTGTTACCGATGCCACCCTGATTCAGAAGCTTCGCCACAGCGACTACTACGCAGCGCGCATGAACGCGAAGGTGCTGAAGGAAAGGCTTCATTAGAGGCTCCGCGAACACAAGTTCGAGCTAGATCTAATTGAGCGGTCGTTCCGTCACTCGAGAAGTGGTGTGTGGTTTTCACTTGCCACAATATGATGTCTCTAACAATCCGTATAACAGAGAACCAAAAGAACGACCACGCTGTGCAGTGATCAAGCGCCAGGAGCCGACTATCAGCAACACGGTCAAGGAGTACAACAAACTCTGCACCGACATCGTGTCGCTGATCCGCAACAAGAAGGTCCCTGCAGGCGCAGTGGCACCG
Organism: Mycena olivaceomarginata; assembly: GCA_029378375.1. Classification (NCBI taxonomy): domain Eukaryota; kingdom Fungi; phylum Basidiomycota; class Agaricomycetes; order Agaricales; family Mycenaceae; genus Mycena; species Mycena olivaceomarginata. Next base: position 63,821 of record JARKIC010000685.1, on the reverse strand, counting down.
AGTCCCATTCCCGCCAAAGATATTTTCCAGTTGGACGTCGACAACGCGATCTGGCAAGACATGAGTCTAGACGAGGACACGGCGCCTCATGGCTCGTCGACAACAAAGTGTGCGCTGGAATCTGCGCAATGCTGCAGAAGGACCGGTGCGATGAAGAAGCCCCACGACTGACGCGAGAATGCAGACACCTGCGGATTTGGTTTGCCACGGAGTGGGAGGCGGTATCAGAGACGATGAAGATTGCCCAAGGTTTGTCTCTCAGTGCATAATGTAGCGGGCTTATTGACTTAGACTTATATTCATTCTCAGGCGCAGGTGCAGTGCAGTATCAGCTACAACTGAGGCGCGAAGAGTTACTGGAGCTGTGCATTCTGTGGAAGAAATCACTGGACTCACTGAACATACAACGGAGATCTGCCACCGTGGAGTCCAATGCAGGAGGAAATACTCAACTGCCAGATTTCGGGTGTAACAGCTTCGTATGGAAATGGGCAGGACTCGGACGAGGAGGGGAATTCAGATGACGACGAGAGGGTGGGCTCAGAGGAGGAGGAGGAGAAGGAGGAAGGGGGGACGAGTTGTTGTATGTATTGGAGGCAGTCGAGCGCGCGGATAATCACAGGCGCGGCGAGGATGTCGAGGAGGCTCAGTGGGCCTCTGATGATGACAATGTGTTTAATTGACTAGTATACTTGTTACTGTACTTGCACACCCTTGGAATAGGACCACCGTTCAGGTGCGATCCGGTGTCTGGCCTCTCCACGGCCCAAGGGACTAGTATCCTTCGGGGGAAGCAAACAGATGCAATTGTAAATAGTTTCTTTAGGTTTGGAGACCATGTTGCCACCGAGGAGTGCCACCGAGCAATCATTGGGAACAATGTAGTGACACTTGCCACCCTTGGCGCAACACTTTGGTGGGCGGATACTGAATGAAGCAAATGAGGGTGGACAATGGGGGGTGGGGGTATAAAGCTGGATCAAGGGTGCGTCGCTCTTCACCCTTCTCCTCGTTACAGATGTCTCACCAAACCACTTTGCATCGCTTTTTCACCGCTGTCGCGTTTGCCCCCTTGCACCTCAGCCGTGCACCTCATACCGCACCATCCTCCAATGGCGCACTTCGGCAGATGGTTCTGACCGACTTCTTCCAACAAGCAGCTGCGGTGGCAGGAGCGGGTGCAGGTGAAGGTGTGTACTACATGTTGTTGCTTCTACCATATTCCACTTCTAACTGGCTTGCAGCGAAAATCAAGAACGAGCCTCCTGCCACCTCAACTGCTCCTAGTTCACCAGTCATCCTGACTCTGGACTTAGAATGTGCGTAATCCGTGCGATATTTATATTCTTTCTGTAACTGATTTTTTGTTTTTCATTTAGCACGTGTGCGTAGGTTGCTTGCCAAGCGAAAACGCGACATTGCGAACATGGACGAGACGCGCTACACGGACCCAGACTTCGGGGATGTGAACTGGGAGCTGGATCAGACGTTTGGGGAGCTGTCCGAATGGTTGGAGTCCTACTTGGATAAACACGAGGAGGCGAAGAAAGCGACGGAGAGGTACCTGCGGGCATATGAGCGAGCGCAGAAGCGGATTCGGTGAAACCCTGACTATGGGGCTGGCGGTGAAATAACCACAACACAAACCTTGTAAATGAATACGCGGTTCGATAATGCAACTACAACAACTCAAACACTATAGTCCTCGTGCAAGTTCGGGGTTCCAATCCAGTATAGATTGTGGCAATTTGAACTTTAGTTCTCTTTGAGAAGCAAGACTTTACAGGTCTACAAGTCGTATAGATAAAACTTGCTCGAATCCATTCTAGGCGCAATCGCGATAGACAGACAAGATTTTATGTTCAACGGTTTTGTATGATGTGGGTCTAGGTTTGGAGATAATACTCCGATGCGTAAAGCAAGTGATTCTTATGGATTCCAATTCCAAATAGTATCCGTGATTGCTAATCCTTGCGAGATTACAACCAATTGTCAAGTCTGATCCGTTTCCTTATATTCCACGTGTCCGTTCCGTTAATCCAATATGTCCACGTGTCGTTTATAAAGATCCAAATCCAACACAGATAATATTCAAACAGGGAAAACAAACGAAACTTGGTATAGCTTCTGGGTGTCTCCGAATGAATGACTACTCTACCGGTTAAGCGTGAAGTCTAGTAACTTCGCGTCCAACAGGTGGGGTGAGATTCACTGCTGTTCCTCCCATAACCATCCACTTAAATACGTTACAGGATTCTAAATATAAATGAGACTGATACAAACAAGCAATAGGGTTCAGGGTATATGACTAGTGGTATGGCAGCTAGCCGATGAACTTCTGTTGGATATCAAGCGATTAGTAAAATTGAGAGAGATTTGTAAGAAACATCAACGAGCCGAGCTTAGCGATGAGTCAAGATCTACATCGCTTAGAACGATCGTGATGGGATATTGTTGATATGTCAACTTTTTAGCCGACCTCCTCGTCAGCACTCCGTTACCCTCCTTGGTAACCATCCGCTCAAATGGTTCCGCCTTGAACCGCTTAAGTGATTTGTCTGAAAATCGTGATAGCCGCCGCTTCCCAGTACCCGAGTACAGTTCCTTAGTCATTTGTTAGATCGACCAGGCCCAGCCCTCTCTTGGCAGTTCTGGAGACGTCAGATGATGCCCAATAATGATCCCTCTGGTTCAGAAGGATGTTCCCTCGTAATATGCCCTTAGTCAGGGATGTGCAGTAGCCCCAATCCGTTTCCAGGATGGTAAGGCACTTTCCGCGATTGCTCCATTAGCGACTTCCCACTTCAACCCTTTACCAGGATTGTTGTTCAGCATCCTTCTAATGGTTCGAGACACATTATATCCCCTTTAGCTAACTGCTCAGGCCAGCAATAGCCCTTGTGAGATGACGTCGTAATGTAGTGAAGTACATTATAGTATGTTGCAACTCGAGCAGGTTTGAATAAATGCCCGGGTGCCCCAATACCAGGTCTGTCATCTCCCCTTTTCATAAATATTGAGTGTCCCCACTCAACCGGTCGCTGTGTGACCTTTATCTGAACATGACAAATCTTATTTTGTCATTGAGTGATCCGTTTATGTCAACACCCATCATTCGACCTTTCGAACTCCCGAGGATCGTGGGTCGTATCCCTTTTTAGGTTACGAACCCGAAATCCTCGTTATTTGATACAGAACAGCCCAATTTTCAGTCAATACGATCGTAGTTGATGTTTTGCCCCTATTTCCAAGTCCCCGCCATGATATGCTGCATAGGATGGACCCTAAATCCACCTTTTTCAGCAATCGCGATTGGGTTTTGTTATAAGACAAAACATCTCCCATCGTATTTCGTCTCCACTTGTATCAGCGGAACATAAGTTCTACTGTATTATCCACGCCACGCACGCGATGTCGTAACACAGCACGTGCTCGATGTTGATGTTTCACAACTTCGTTTTAAACCAGCATGTCCAACACCGACGCGTCCCGCTCGTTCCTCGATGGTGCTCCTTTCGCCACTTTCAACACTCCTGGCGACACTAGGTCTGGAGTAGACCAGTTCTTCAGCGCCCCGGACCTCTTTAACTTCCTGCCGCCCCCTTCACTTCAGGCTATGTCAAATCAGACCTCAGTAGGGTCAGCCTAACCATGGGGATACGGGCCCTTATAGGGGTCAGACCCATGGTTTCAAACCATGGGTTTGGTTGCAACCACATGAGTTGGTTGCAACCACCTTACCATACATGGATGTGTCCATGGCATCGTGACGTGACTACCATGGATGCATCCAAGGCTGCAATGGATACATCCAATGCTGCGCTTGCACAGCCCGTTTTGGGGCTTTTTACGCCCCACGGGGCCCTTTTTGCAGGCCCTGGGCTGTTCCCATCCAGCCCCTATCCTCTGGCTTGCCCAGAGGGCATATGGTATTGCCTGGTACTGCGCTTACACAGCCCGTTTTGGGGCTTTTTACGCCCCACGGGGCCCTTTTCGTGGGCCCTGGGCTGTTCTCATCCAGCCCCTATCCACTGGCCTTCCTGGAGTGGCATGTAGGATGCCTGGTGCTGTGCTTGCACACCCCATTTGGGGATTTTCCCTCCCTTGCAGGGCCCATTTTGCATGGGGGGCTCCCCCATTCCCCACCCTTTTGGGTGCCTGCAGCTGTGCTTGCACAGCTTGTTCCAGCTTTTCTCTTTATTCTGCTTTAGCCATTCTGTAAGCTGCCCTGTGCACCCTGTACTGCCAACTCTAGCTGCACACACTTACTTCCAAGAATGGTGGTCACATCCACTGCACACACCCCAAAAACAGGGTGGATGCAACCACCCATGTTGTTGCATCCATATCTGGGAGACAATGGATCTGGTCACATCCAAGCAGTGAACACATGGATGCAACCAGACTGTCTGGTTGCATCCATCTGGGTTGGTTTTAAACTCATGGATGCACCCAGATAATGTGGTTGCATCCACACCTTATTTTATTTGACATTTGGTTATGACCATATAAGTTGGTTGCAACCAACATCTGCGCATGGATACACCCACAAGACAGTGGATGTATCCATTTGTGACCAAACAACTCTTTGGATACAACCATCCAGCTTGTGGACTTGTCCTAAATTTTTGCATTCAATATGATTTTTTTGAAACTGTTTAAATTGTTCATTCACCTTGCTATATCTTACCATTTCCTTTCATCCCAGCACCCCCTCTAGCTGCTTGCTCATTTTCCACCACATCCACAGCTGTTCCTAGAACAATTACCATCTTGGGACAATATGGGTTGTTGTGGCCTGTTTGCTGGTTTACAGCTGTTCTTTTCCTAGATCAGCCCTTCCCTGGCTCATAGTTCAACTGTTTTGGATGATTTAACCATCTGGGAATGTTATTATACATTTCTTGAAGCTGACCAGGCATATTAGAGCCCATTATGGTGCAATAATTGGGTGGAAGTACTGAACTTTCCCTTTTTCGACACCAACTCCCTTTGCCCAAAAAGGAAATTACCTACATCAGCCCTTCTCTGGCTTATAATTCAACTGTTTTGGATGACTTAACTGTATGGGAATGTTATTACAAGTTCCTGGAATGTGACTGGCAATAATAGGGTGAGAATGGCAAACCTTCCCTTTTGGGACACTAACACCTTTTGCCCAAAAAGGAAATTTCTTACATCCACTCTTCCCTGGGTCATAATTCAACTGTGTTGGATGATCTAACCATATAAGGATGTTATTCTAGTTTCCTTCAAGCTGACCAGGCTAAATGAGAGCCCTTCATAATGCAATAATAGAGTGAAAATAGCGAACTTGATAAATTGTGCTCCTGGCCATAATATCTTGGGGATACAGCAATTGTAATGGCTCCTGACTGTATTTCCCTGTTTCATCAGGTCATAGGAACACCTGTAAGTGATGGATTATGTTATAATCATGAGTCTGTTATAATTTTCCCTTTTTGGGACACTAACACTTTTCACCCAAAAAGGAAATTATTGGCATCAACTGTTCCCTAGCTCATAATTCAACTGTTTGGGATGGTCTAACTGTATAGGGATGTTGTTCTAAGTTATTTGAAGCTGCCTAGGATATGATAGAGCCCATTACAGTACAATAATTGAGTGAAAATAGTGAATTTGATCAATTGTGTTCCTGGTCATAATATCTTGGGGACCTACCAATAGAAATAGCTCTTGGCCGTATTCCATCACTCTTACAGGTTGGAAGGACACTCTCCAGGTGATTTATCATACTCTGATGATGAAAAGGATTGCAATTTGGCCATACAAGGAAATTGCAGTTTGACCCATGCTGGGCCTCCCCCTGGTTTGAGATATCCCAGAACACATCCTTTGAGCTTGGCTCATGTATATATATTCAGAACACAGCCAATCTACATCAAGAACACCTCAGGCCCCATGATTTAAGGTGATCATATGTTATATTGTTGGGCACCCAATTCAGTATGCTACAGGGTCATAGAAACCCTTCTCAAGGCTTCTAGCAGATATTCCAGGCTATATAAAGAGTTTTCACCCAAGAAGCAGATCAATATAGGATCACAAACTCGAAATATATCAAATGACACTTTTTGGTTATTTTGTAAATAGGGCACCAGGGGGACCAGCAAGTGCGAAATAAACACTAGGAATGGAAAGGTACAATGTAAATGACTCAGATTGAGCTTTGTTTGAAGTGTTTTGGTCAGGTTTTGGCTGAATGCTGTTTCTGAGGATATGGGTTTGAGAAACAACTTTGGTTCCATATACTGGCTATGGTTCAAAACACCATCTGGCCAAAACTTCACTAAAACACTTCAAATAACACTCAATATGAGTCATTCATGTTGTCCCTTTCCATTCACAGTGTTTATTTTGCACTCAATGGTCTCCTTGGTGCCCTATTCACAAAAGAACCAAAAAATGTCAATTGGCATATTTCAAGTTTATGATCATGTAGTGACCTGCTTTTTGCATGAAAACTCTTTATATAGCTTGGAATATCTACTAGGAGCCTTGAGAAGGGTCACCGTGACCCTGTGGCATGCTGAACAGGGTGAACATCGATATGACATATGATCACCTCAAATCATGGGGTATCGGGTGTTCTTAGTGTAAATTGTCTGTTTTCCGAATGTATGTACATGAGACAAGCTCAAAGGATCTGTTTTGGGGAATCTCAAACCATGGAGAGGCCCAGCATAGGTCAAACTGCAATTTCCTTGTATGGCCAAATTGTAATCTTTTTCATCATCAGAATATGATAAATCACATGTAGAGTGTCCTTTCAACATATAGGAGTCATAGAATACAGCCAAGAGCTATTTCTATTGGTAGATCCCCAAGATATTATGGCCAGGAACACAATTGATCAAATTCGCTATTTTCACTCAATTATTGTACTGCAATGGGTTCTATCATATCCTAGGCAGCTTCAAAGAACTTAGAACAACATTCCTATACAGTTGGATCATCCAAAACGGTTGAATTATGAGCTAAGGAAGGGCTGATGTCGAGAATTTCCTTTTTGGGTGAAAGGTGTTAGTGGCCCAAAAGGGAAATTTATATCAGATCCATCATTATAACATGGTACATTGCTCATAGGGTTCCTATGTCCTCATAGAACAGGGAAATACAGTCAGGAACTATTACCTTTGCTACATACCCAACATATTATGACCAGGAGCACAATTTATCAAAGTTGCTATTTTCACCATATTCTCATTTAATTTGGCCCAGTTAGCTTCAAGGAACCTAGAAGAACATCCCTATATGGTAAGACCATCCAAAACAGTTGAATTATGAGCCAGGGAAGGGTGGATGTAAGAAATTTCCTTTTTGGCCAAAAGGAGTTAGTGTCCAAAAAGGGAAAGTTCATTACTTTCATCCTATTATTGCACCATAATAGGCTCTAATTTGCCCTGGTCAGTTTCAAGGAATGTATAATAACATTCCCAGATGGTTAAATCATCCAAAACAGTTGAACTATGAGCCAGGGAAGGGCTGATCTAGGAAAAGAACAGCTGTAAACCAGCAAACAGGCCACAACAACCCATATTGTCCCAAGATGGTAATTGTTCTAGGAACAGCTGTGGATGTGGTGGAAAATGAGCAAGCAGCTAGAGGGGGTGCTGGGATGAAAGGAAATGGTAAGATATAGCAAGGTGAATGAACAATTTAAACAGTTTCAAAAAAATCATATTGAATGCAAAAATTTAGGACAAGTCCACAAGCTGGATGGTTGTATCCAAAGAGTTGTTTGGTCACAAATGGATACATCCACTGTCTTGTGGGTGTATCCATGCGCAGATGTTGGTTGCAACCAACTTATATGGTCATAACCAAATGTCAAATAAAATAAGGTGTGGATGCAACCACATTATCTGGGTGCATCCATGAGTTTAAAACCAACCCAGATGGATGCAACCAGACAGTCTGGTTGCATCCATGTGTTCACTGCTTGGATGTGACCAGATCCATTGTCTCCCAGATATGGATGCAACAACATGGGTGGTTGCATCCACCCTGTTTTTGGGGTGTGTGCAGTGGATGTGACCACCATTCTTGGAAGTAAGTGTGTGCAGCTAGAGTTGGCAGTACAGGGTGCACAGGGCAGCTTACAGAATGGCTAAAGCAGAATAAAGAGAAAAGCTGGAACAAGCTGTGCAAGCACAGCTGCAGGCACCCAAAAGGGTGGGGAATGGGGGAGCCCCCCATGCAAAATGGGCCCTGCAAGGGAGGGAAAATCCCCCAAATGGGGTGTGCAAGCACAGCACCAGGCATCCTACATGCCACTCCAGGAAGGCCAGTGGATAGGGGCTGGATGAGAACAGCCCAGGGCCCACGAAAAGGGCCCCGTGGGGCGTAAAAAGCCCCAAAACGGGCTGTGTAAGCGCAGTACCAGGCAATACCATATGCCCTCTGGGCAAGCCAGAGGATAGGGGCTGGATGGGAACAGCCCAGGGCCTGCAAAAAAGGGCCCCGTGGGGCGTAAAAAGCCCCAAACGGGCTGTGCAAGCGCAGCATTGGATGTATCCATTGCAGCCTTGGATGCATCCATGGTAGTCACGTCACGATGCCATGGACACATCCATGTATGGTAAGGTGGTTGCAACCAACTCATGTGGTTGCAACCAAACCCATGGTTTGAAACCATGGGTCTGACCCCTATAAGGGCCCGTATCCCCATGGTTAGGCTGACCCTACTGAGGTCTGATTTGACATAGCCTGAAGTGCCCCCTTACTGCCTCACCGACGCCGATGTTTTGCCAACACCTGGGCGTCCATTCCTGACTGTTCACCCCGACGAGATCGGCTTATCGACGGTCCAAGTGTCCGAGGACTCTTGGAAGGCGCTGTACTTCCTCGCGCACCCAGCCATCTACCGGCTATTGCCCTTCGCCCGGGTCCCAGAACGTATTCGCCGTACGGATCCTGGCTATTTGGCGACCATCCTTGACCGCGCCGTGCCTGTTTTCGTGAGTTTCATACTGAAACTCGCTCAAACAGGTAGCCTTAACTAATCGCGATCAGGAAACCCTCCATCGGGCCTATCCGCTCGTCCCGCACACGCGGATGTTGATGACTCTCCTCGCGGCCCTGGTCCACATGGTCCTCGCAGTGAGGGAGCTGGTCCCCGCCCGCGCACGAGATGAATGGTTCGCCTTCCTCCCAGAAGGCGAGTCCGCCCATTCTGCACATTGGGATATGGTATGTGGTTGTTTTTCCTTCCTCTTAATCTTCTAACTTTTTCAGTATCCTCCTCTCTCGTTCAGGTGGATATTCCCATGTACTCAAGAGTTTCCTGAGGAACAACCCCTTCGTGACTCTTTCCTCCTCGCTGACCACGTTACGCTGCAACGCATCGCCCGGCCCGCGCTTCACGCACTCGCCGCTTTCCTTGCCAAGGGCAGGGTTTACGACGACACCGACGTCGACCGAGTCGTCCAACTTTTTGACGACACCATCGCTCCGGAAAATGGGGTTTTCGTGAGTTGCTCACGCAATCGCGATTGCTATTTTCGGTTTTACAGATCCTCTTATAGCGAGCGATCGCCAACGAGTACCGTGCCGGGCGACTGTCTGCCCATATTACGCACGCGTTTTTCAACTCCGTCCGCGACCTCATTGATTATCTGCCCGCCGACCGACGTAATCCGGCTTGGACTGCCGACCTGATCCCCATGGACCCAGCCTCGGTGCGTTTCATTTTCCCCTGTCCCGTTCAATTTTCTCTAAACGGACTTGTCCCACAGAGCATGAATTTCGACCCGTCGGAGAAAACCACCTGGTCCCACTTTTGGGCATCCCACTCGATATGTGAATCTGCGAATCTGCAGCGAGCTGCAGCCTGCGTCGACCATGGAAGCCCATTCCTACAAGCGTTTGGCGGACTATGGATGCACCAATGTCCGGGAATTCCTGCCTTTGCAGGTCTGCAGCATCACGAAACACCGTAACAAGAGCACGTGGCATCTAGTGCTATTTTGCGATTTCCTTGGACCAGTATTTATGCAACGGGAAAGCGCTAGCACTTCTGAAGTGTTATTACTAGCACTCAGGACTCTGGCTAGGTGATATGAAGGAGAACTGGAGTGAGCCCAAGCTGCCGGTTTGTAGCATCAGGTACGACTAGGGTGACGTGCTAGTACGGTCTGAAGGCACAAACCACGGGGAAATGACTGTAAGCCTACACAGTCAAGGTGCTAGCACCTAGGAAGCGAGACACAGTAGGGTGGTATTGCGAGCACGCTAGCAGGAGGTGCAAGCAGCGAGTCTGGGATCTGAGGGGTAATAAACTATGCACTAGCAGCCTAATAACAAAGATGTTAGTATGCGGTAACCCACTGACGATCGGTCTGAGGTCTGAAACACAGATGCGAGCACGTGATAGTCGCAACATGGTCGCGAGTCACAAACAGAGACAAGTAGACAGTAGAGGAATAGCTAGCAGGCTCTTGGTGCAGATGCGCAGGTCACCACATATGCAGTACCGGATAAACGGACTGCTAGCCAGGCTCTGACCTGTGCTGGATGACTCCAGGCGATGGATTCAACTCTGTTTTGCCAGGATAGAGGTTCCGGCAGCTGATGGTGAGCTGAGGAATCACTCATGATAACCATAAATGGACGCTAGCAGATCAGTGTGGCTGCTCTGCTTGGCATAGACCCATCATAAACCAAACAGCAGTCGTTTCATTGGCTGTTGTACCCATCACATCATTTTCACTCATTTATATTATTCATTCTGTTTATCACATGTATCATAGACTTCATTAGTATAAAGGGAGTGCAGAGCAGGCTAGAACCTCAGATTATTACACCCCGACTTTGTACGAAGTTGGTGCAGGTGGTCTCAGGTTGCTAGTGGAAATTGTAACGAACTTCACAAGTAGTAGCTTTATTGGAATCAATACTGTTGACTCTGGAGACATCGAGATCTTAAGTTGAGGTTCTGAGTTGTTGAATTGAGGAGTCTCCACGTATAAAACCCAAGGGTTTTCTCTTCGAGACCCAGCTAGCAGTTGCGCTAGTAGCGTTGCCTTCACCCCGATATTGACGGAAGTGCTGTCGTAGTGTGTTGGGTTGCTAGCTGGACGCTTACAGTGTCTATTGCCGATACAAAGTGGAAATGTTCCTGTTCTTAGTTAAGGAATAGGTCGCAGGGCGGATCGACGTTCTCTATGACCATTTGATGTCGGTTGCAACACTGCGTCACCTAGATGTAATACACAAGCGGCATGCCCCGTGGCTTATGAAAAAATAAGCCACAGTGGCTTATTGACGGCTTACACGCGGCTTACCGGCGGCTGTTAGCCGGATTTGGTCTTTGTAGGTTCTAGACCCCCGGCGGACTCCAATAAGCCGGCTGACAGCTGCCCAGCTGCCAGCCATAAGCCGTCAATAAGCCACTGTGGCTTATCAATTGATAAGTCACGGGGCATGCCGCTTGTGATATGCATCGATGCTCTGACAGAGTAGAGATGACCTAGACCACCAGCTACATCGCCAGTTGGTCTGGAAGTGGTGCTGGGCATAGACGGAGGGCTGAGGATCAGTTGATATACCCACGGTTGAACATTAGCCGGTCAGCGAGGCTGACCTGGTGTATACCAAACCAGTCCCAAAACCAAACGGCAGTCGTCTCATTGGCTGACCGTATTTCTTATGATCTAATATTGCTTATTGTATTATTCAGCTCGCTTTCACATGTAACTTGAACCTAGTAGTATAAAAGGGAGCTCAGGACAGACTAGGGTCTAAGAACATTATGCCCCGGACTTTGGACGAAGCTGGTGCTAGTGGACTCAGGCTGTTAGTGGAGGTTGATACCGAACTTCACTTGTAGTAGTCTTTATATTGGAATCAGTAAACTGTGGACTAGCTCTGTTGTAGTGTGTTGGATTGCCTGCTAGGTGGTTGTGTGTTGACTCGAGCCCACTAAGAAGAAGACGGACTAGGTGCCCCCACCTTTAGACCGACTGTAACTTGTCAGTTACTTTGCCTTCACCCCGATATTGATGGAAGCACTGTTGTAGTGTGTTGGGTCGCTAGCTGGACACTTACAGTGTCTATTGCCGATACAAAGTGGAAACATTGCTGTTCTTAGTTAAGGAATAGGTCAGTGTCTTAAGGACTGCCTTGTTGCTTGAGGATTGAAGTCCCTTGTTGTTAGCCTCAATAGTCTCTGGGTACCCCATTGTGAGGATTTTCACAAACCTACATACTCTGCCCTGGTGCCCTCGATCTAACAATCCAGCCACCTGGTATCCACCTCATAAACCCCTGCCCATCCCAGGTGCTAGCGGTATTGTTGTTGGCAGTTGTGTAGTGCTAGCGTGTTGTTGAACAGCTTTGTTGAAGTCTAGCAGTCGAATTGTGTTTGTTCCAAACCTGCTGGTCGTATACTACGGCCCGGACCCGAACTCACGAAGAGAAACACTTACATCTTTGGAGGAATAGATTGTTGTAGTGGTGGTTTTGTGGTTGTTTTGTGCAAGCACAAATCTAAGCATTTCTAGTCGTATATCAGGTGCACTGTTTCAACGTGCAACCCCGGATCGGATTTTCCTAGCAGCTAGACAGCGCTGGTATTTGTCCATGGCCCTCTGACAGCCTCTTTTGGTCGGTTTCTGGTACCAGTCGTGGGTCTCGTGAAATTTGTGGAAGTTTCGGACCGCTGTTGACTTGTTGCAACCAAGTTTGGTACCAATTTCCTCAATGGCATATTGGTAGTTTCACGGAGGACGCAGATCACTCGACGCTTCGTGGGAGTAAGAGGGGTATAGGAGGAAGGCATATGTGCAGCTTTGAAGTGGTACGTGTTGTGGTTAGCTTTCAAGAGCAAATTGAATATATGATGTCATAATGGGTGGAGCTGACTTCTGATGGTTTGCCAAATATCTCAACAACGGCTGGGCCGTTTCTCCCAAACTCTTTTGTATATTAAACTACCAAACATCCCCGCAGAACCGAAGCGAAAAAACGGGCCAGTCACTTGGAACAGTGTGGTGCACATTTAATGAGCACCACTGTACCTTTAGACCTGTTAGAAGGTACATCAAAATTCTAGGGGGCAGAGGGACTTCCTGAATGCCTCCATGAACAAATTAAACGAGGGCAAAAATCACCGCCTCGATCAAAAAATGATTGGGGCCCAGATTTTCACAGCATTGAAAGTGCAGTAGATGGTTTTTTTGTTGTATATGTAGAGATATATCTCCCTCATGATTTCTAGAGCAGGAATCTGCTCAGAGTCGCTGTCTCCTCCCAAAGTGCACTTATTCCGGTTACTTTCGGAGATAGTGAGTATCACCTCCCTTACTGCCAGTGTGGTGCCCTGCGATGGTGGTCCCTCTGTTCCTGAATATCAGGCAGAACACGACCTCAAGAGCGGTTTCTTGCTTGCAGCTATTCAGGGAGAATGTCGGCCAAGTCTGAGTGCTTCTGCGACCTTACATTGGCTGCACAATACTAGTCTTTCCACTAAGTTTCAGCTATTTACTACCTGTGTTTGGGTTTATGTGGTCTTTTTTTGTCATTCGAGTGTAACACAGAATAAAAATTTAGGTCATCCATGCAAGTGTAATAAATCTTTGCTCTTCAAACACGGAAAAAATAGGTTTGGTCCAGGGGAAAGGGTTGGTGTTTTCAGACCATGCATCTAGCTGATATAAGCTACCCTACATGGTCAGTTTTTCCTTAGGTAAACAAAGTCCCTTCTGCAATGAATATAATTCCGCTGGAGTACTCACTGTCCTGGTCCATCCTTCAAACACAGAAAAAATGTGGTTTGGTCTGGGGGCAGGATTTATCATTTTCAAATCATGCAACCAGCTAATATAATATAAACCACCCTACATGGTTGGTCTTCCTTAGGTAGACAGGCCCCTTCTGCAATGACTATAATTCCGCTGGAATACTAATTAGAAAGCTTGGAGAGAATATCAGATTTTCCATATATGAAGATTTGTGCATTCAGATACATGTCCCAGCCTGAGTGTATACACTGAGGAAGGGAAGAACAAGATGTTTATGAAAAGTGCTGACTCCTTGTGGAAAAAGAAGATCATAATGCGTGAGTTTTTGTTGAGGGGCACACACAGCAGCTCATGCACCATGCCATGCTGCAAAAAAGTTGTACTTAAAGGTTGGTGGGATCTGCTGCATTGTCTTGTTGTACCGCAAGAGTCTGTGGATTGTAACCTCGATGAGAATAACACAGACTTGGAGTCTTTGTCCTTGCCATGGACTCTCAAGTGTTTGTGGATAGCGGCCTTATTGATCAGATGTCAGACAGATTTATGTGATAGCAGTGTGACGTCAGCCCTTACTCCACAGTTGCATTTGGCGCATTTTTGACTCGAAAACGGCTCTATTCCTTCGAGGATGGTGATCGCAAACTCACATAGGATGTAGCAATATAATATGAAGGCAATCTGAGCTTTGAGGGAATAAAGTTTTGAAAAGCAAAAGGTTTTTTTTGGCACTGTGATAGATTCGTGGAAGATTCTGGAAAGGAAATGTAGCGAATAATATTTAAGAGTGGGAGGGAACAGATCCCAATCAAGGTGATTAAATCATTAAATGGGGTTAAGCTGTCTTCCCTCTGTCCACCAAAGACTTGGGTGCAGGGAAGAACATAGGTTGCTTCAAAATGTTGGGGAGAAGTATAGGGCAAGATCCAGTGGCATTGTAACACACACGAGTCTTAGAAGGGGTTGTATGGAAGGTGAGGTGCAAACACACAGACTGATTGATGGAGAATGAGAGATGAGCTCAAAACAAGGAGGGATAGGTACTTCTAGAGGGTATCATCGCTGATGGTAGGCAAGGAGAATAAGATGAAGGTAAAGATTGGTTGGACTATGTCGGAAAAATGCTGTTTGGGTTGTAGCGGCTTCACGATGCTTACCGGCTTGTAGGGGATTGTGATGAGTTATGACCTCGCGGCGGGGATGTTATAAGCTACGTACGGGATTTTGGCGGCTCACAACCACTGCTGAGGCACGACTCGGCATATCTGCTTCACTGCACTAATAGATTCGGAAATCATCGAAATTTGAATTTTTTCGTCGAGCTTTCGGAGGCATGGATGTGTGGCAACTGGCAAGTGGTCTCGATTGTTGCGGGATAGGGGGTTGGAGCATGACATCACACATGATGACAGTGACAAATCACGGTGGCGCTCAAGCAGTGCACTCTCCAACGCTCCAACAGCCATGCAGGCGACACCCTTTACCTCCTCCCGTCTCCCACCACCTTACTCACCACTCACCTCAACGTTTCTTCATCGTCTGGCTCTCCTCGCTCGCCCTCAACACCATCCTCGGGACCCTTACTACTCCAAGCTCGACGTCTCCGTGCGTTACGATGGGTGGCAGGGTGAGAAAGACCTCAATACTCGCTTGAAACCCGACTCTGATGATCTTTCTCATCTCATTATTTCTCAAGGTCGAAGCATGTATCATTCACGGGACCAATGGCATCGACGGCCTCTTCAGTGGTAAGCCCAAGCGGCCGATGGCGAAGACCATCGAAGCAGATGCACAAGATCCATTGTGCAACCCCTGGTGCAATTGCCAATGCTGCTTTCTGGTGAGGCCACCGCTCTGTTCTTCCCTTTACTCTGCGGCTCACTCGCTTATAGGCAATCTGGCTTCATTCTGCTTATACGCAACTCGTGAAATTCGGCGGACCGGAAAACAATCAACCATTTTGCACGCCACATATACTATTTACAGCACATTGGTGATGTCTTGGCCAACGATAAAGCTTGGGCTGTCTGCTTGACCACTGGGACTATGTCTTGTTCCCCAATGTCGACGAGCCTCGCAGCATTGATGGATCGACAGGAACTCACATCTGGAAGCGGATGAAGATGACGAGGACTTTTTAACTCAGCACCAGTATGATTGCAACACCCTATTTCGTTTCATTGACATTTACTGACTGGCATTGACCCAGGTTTGTAATATGCGACCCACTATACCGACCAACTCTGCTGCGCATCGCCAACTGCTGTTACCGCTGGCTACACAGCAACAGACTCTTCTCTGACGCCCGGCAATTCAACTACCCAGTCTCAAGCTTCGCGCAGGGATGCGTTCTTGCTGCCTGGTGGACTGGAAACCGCCCTGGCCCCTCAAGGAGCACCACAGCCAGGAAGAGAAGAGTATACCATTGTCATGGATCCTAATACTGTCTATACTGTATTTACAATAAATTTTGCTTTTTTTTTATGCTGCATTGCTGGATGAGTTACAAGGATTCAAAAGCCATCTTAAGTTGGCATAGGGCTTGTCATTTTATGAGTGCTTACAAGCCAGACTGTCGCTTACGACAGAATATATGAACATGAACTATGTGCTATAAGTCGGGTCAAGTATTACTGGCTTGTAACGAGTGGTGAGCGGATTTGATCCGATATAATGTGTTTACTATTTTTCCGACATAGGGGGGGAGGTAAATTTGTAGAGAGGCTGTCTAGTTGCAAAAGAAAGCGTAAAGGCAGGAGGAAATCTCTAGCTGAGTATTAAAATACTTGGTCCATATGAAGAAATGTAATAGAATGGAGCAAATTAAAGTGTTAAAGAAGCCATTGATGTCAGCGGAAATACACATGTACAAACGAATGAAGATGATATGGTTGGGGCAAGTAATGGGAATACCAATTTCCCACATCCGAGATATCCAAGTATTGGTGTACTTAAGGTAACTTGCCCTATAATGTTGGTGTTGAATCTGACAGCAAGCAGCTCATTGTGGAAGTTATGCACCGTGAGTGAAGGATAAGTGGTGAAGCATTCAGTATAGCAAGCATGTGGCTATGATAGTTGAGTACATATGCATTGCCCAATACATGTGGGTTGGCAGTATGGTTTTGTTTCCGGCAGTTTATCTTAAGTTCAATCTGTCATCCAAATCCACAATCAAAGGGATCCATACCTTCATCCCTGTCCTAGAAAAGGGTTGTGATTAACAGCTGTCCCAGCTGTCCCATGCTTTAAGGAGGCCCTCATTCCAAATCTTTCTGTAAGGCTTCGAGCAGAAAAGGTGATGTGGGTGTTGATGAAAGGAATGAAAGGTCTTACAATCTGGATAGGGATAGGAAGTGGAAATGAGTGAAGCTAAGAATAAAGAGAGAGGGGAAAGCACACACTTGCTAGAGGCAAGAAGATGAGAAAATGCAAGTAAGACAAACATGGGTGATGGGGGAAAAGCACGCACAAACTAGAGACAAGAAGGGGAGAAAAAGTGAGCAAGACAAACATGGGTGATGGGGGAAAAGCACACACTTCCTAGAGATGAGAAGGCAGGAAAAAGTGATCAAGACAAACATGGGCGATGGGGGAAAAGCACCCACTCGCTAGAGAGGAGAAGCCAGGAAAAAGTGAGCAAGACAAACATGGGTGATGGGGGAAAAGCACGCACTCGCTAGAGACGAGAAGGCGACAAAAAGTGAGCAAGACAAACATGGGCGATGGGGGAAAAGCACGCACTCCCTAGAGACGAGAAGGCAAGAAAAAGTGAGCAAGACAAACATGGGCGATGGGGGAAAAGCACGCACTCCCTAGAGATGAGAAGGCGAGAAAAAGTGAGCAAGACAAACATGGGCAATGGAGGAAAGGCATGCACGAGCTAGAGATGAGAAGACGAGAAAAAGTGAGCAAGACAAACATGGGCGATGGGGGAAAAGCATGCACTTCCTAGAGATGAGAAGGCAAGAAAAAGTGAGCAAGACAAACATGGGCGATGGGGGAAAAGCATGCACTCGCTAGAGACGAGAAGGCAAGAAAAGTGAGCAAGACAAACATGGGTGATAGGGGAAAAGCACACACGAGCTAGAGATGAGAAGGTGAAAAAAGGAAAGCAAAACAAACATGGGTGATGGGGCAAAAGCACGCACTTCCTAGAGACGAGAAGGAAAGAAAATATGAGCAAGACAAACATGGGCAATGGGGGAAAGCACGCACTTTCTAGAGACAAGAAGGCCAGAAAAAGTGAGCAAGACAAACATGGGCAATGGGGGAAAAGCACGCACTTCCTAGAGACGAGAAGGCGAGAAAAGGAAAGCAAAACAAACATGGGTGATGGGGCAAAAGCACGCACTTCCTAGAGACAAGAAGGCGAGAAAAAGTGAGCAAGACAAACATGGGCTATGGGGGAAAAGCACGTACTTGCTAGAGACGAGAAGGTGAGAAAAAGTGAGCAAGACAAACATGGGTGATGGGGCAAAAGCACGCACTTCCTAGAGACAAGAAGGCGAGAAAAAGTGAGCAAGACAAACATGGGCAATGGGGGAAAAGCACACACTTCCTAGAGACGAGAAGGCAAGAAAAAGTGAGCAAGACAAAGATGGGCGATGGAGGAAAAGCACGCACGAGCTAGAGACGAGAAGGCGAGAAAATAAGAGCAAGACAAACATGGGCGATGGGGGAAACACACGTACATCCTGGAGACGAAAAGGCGAGAAAAAGTGAGCAAGACAAACATGGGCGATGGGGGAAAAGCACGCACTCCCTAGAGACGAGAAGGCGAGAAAAAGTGAGCAAGACAAATATGGGCGATGGGGAAAAAGCACGCACTGCCTAGAGACGAGAAGGCGAGAAAAAGTGAGCAAGACAAACATGGGTGATGGGGGAAAACCACGCACGAGCTAGAGACGAGAAGGCGAGAAAAAGTGAGCAAGACAAACATGGGCGATGGGGAAAAACCACGCACTTCCTAGAGACGAGAAGGCGAGAAAAAGTGAGCAGACAAACATGGGTGATGGGGAAAAGCACGCACTCCCTAGAGACGAGAAGGCGAGAAAAAGTGAGCAAGACAAACATGGGCGATGGGGGAAAGCACGCACTCGCTAGAAACGAGAAGGCAAGAAAAAGTGAGCAAGACAAACATGGGCGATGAGGGAAAAGCATGCACTCGCTAGAGACGAGAAGGTGAGAAAAAGTGAGCAAGACAAACATGGGTGATGGGGGAAAAGCACGCACTCCCTAGAGACGAGAAGGCGAGAAAAAGTGAACAAGACAAACATGGGCGGTGGGGGAAAAGCACACACTTCCTAGAGACGAGAAGGCAAGGAAAAGTGAGCAAGAACAGCATGGGTGATGGGGGAAAAGAACGTACGAGCTAGAGATGAGAAGGCGAGAAAAAGTGAGCAAGACAAACATGGGCGATGGGGAAAAGCACACACTTCCTAGAGACAAGAAGGCGAGAAAAAGTGAGCAAGACAAACATGGGCGATGAGGGAAAAGCACACACGAGCTAGAGACGAGAAGGCGAGAAAAAGTGAGCCCGACAAACATGGGCGACGGGGGAAAAGCACACACTCCCTAGAGACGAGAAGGCAAGAAAAAGTGAGCAAGACAAACATGGGCGATGGGGGAAAAGTACGCACGAGCTAGAGACGAGGAGGCGAGAAAAAGTGAGCAAGACAAACATGGGCGATGGGGGAAAAGCACGCACTTGCTAGAGACGAGAAGGCAAGAAAAGTGAGCAAGACAAACATGGGCGATGAGGGAAAAGCACGCACGAGCTAGAGACGAGAAGGCGAGAAAAAGTGAGCAAGACAAACATGGGCAATGGAGGAAAAGCATGCACTTCCTAGGGACCAATGGAATGTCGATTAGTACACTAGGAACACCATTATCATTCCCAGTTGGCCCACCACACACTTTTGCTTTCATTAATATGTTTGAAATTCCTTGCATCTTGTCTTTATCAGCACGTTGCTGCAAGATCATCAGTTTTCTCCCTCTCTCCCCCATATTTTTGATCTCACCTTCAATAGCCCCCACCCTGCAGCAGCCACATCAAGGAATACCTCCCACGCTTCTCCTTTCCAGACATCGACAACTGCTTCCTCCATCATCTGTTCAAACAGGTTCTCCACCCTCCCACCCTCCCATGTCATGCTTCCTTTAACTGCCTCTCGCAAGTGTTTATACCAGTGTTCAACAGAATACTTCAAAACAACCTCTGACTGGCTTCCTTCCTTGACAATGACCTCCAAACAGCTTCTTGCTGTTACAAAGTGCGCATGGCCTGTGAGGACACAGAAATCTGCTGGTGCATGCCTATCCATGATATAATCACGGAAAGACTTATGCATTTGTGGTGTTGCTTCCTCAAATGATGTGGTGGTGCCTGGAATCAAGACACTGCGAAACTGCTGTAGGAAGTGTGCAACATCAAACTCGTCCTCCGGAATGTCGGCCAGTAAAGCAATGATTTGGCCAATGGTCAATGGCTTCTCGAGCATGAGGATCGTTCCGATAATGTGCCGAAATCCGGCCAGTCGAACCTCGCGCAGTTGTGCGTCATGTGCCAGATTATCTATGTCCTCAAACGAGGTCAAAATAAGCCTGTATAGGTCCTCGAGCTGACCAATACCCATTTGGGTAAATTGATCAAAGACCCGTTTTTGAGAGGCCTTCCCATACTGGTGAATCTGCTGCCCAATCCACTGAAGAGCAGTTGCAGCATAGTGAAAGAGGCCATTTGCTTTTCCAGATAACTTCCACAATTGGTCTTGAGTTGGCCAATTATCCCATCCCGTTGGTGTAATTTTCTGCATCCTCATAACGATGAAGTTGTGAACTTCAGACACAGATGATGCTGTCATGAGGGGACGCTGCTTAAACACTGCGAGCTCGAGAGTTTTAGACCTGGATATGTCGGCCCAGTGCTCTGGCCGAGAAGTAATGAGGAATCGGACATTATCAGGAAGTTTACAGCCTCTTGGTGCAATTGGTGACAGAATCTGCATGACATTCTGAGCTGCATTTTGGAGCTCATCTAGTGCATCAATGAGGATGATGACCGCATTGCCAGATTTGGAGAGTTCTTGGATTGGAGCTATTAAAAGTTCCTCTACTTGCTTTTGCCTAGTAGGAGGGAGGCCACCCTCCAACACTTTATGAATAATGCCAGCAGCAGCTGGAGAGGATTCGGCGAGCTGCAGTGCAATAGTGGGAATAATTTTGGCTGGATCGGTTGTTTCAGGGATGTTACGAGAGATGAAGAACTGAGCTGTGACAGGTGTCTTGTTCTCACGAAGATTTTCCACAACAGTTGCAGACAGTGTTGATTTGCCGCTGCCTGCTATGCCTGTAATCCAGAGGATATGTTCATTGGTGCCAGGCTGTGGTGATAGCCACTTCAAGATGTCCGCTTTGATTTCCACACGAGTACCAGGAGCACAAAGACTCTTGCTCTGATCTGTAAATTTATACTGTGCTGCAACATGGCCGCCAAGCTTCTCCTTGATGAATTGCAATTCTTTGAATTGGATCATCAGCTTCAAATTTCTACAAGCCATGGAAGAGCATACCCGTTGCATAGGGGTTCATGAGAGTGACATTGCTGTTGCGGATATCAAACTTGTTTCCTTCACCTGTTCCACCGCCACCACCATGTACCCCACCCCGGCCACCGGAACCCCCAACCCCACCATGAACTAATGGCCAATGAATGAGCCATGACTTAGATTCATCTAATATGACAAATACCATTAATTATTGTGGAACTGCCATAAGTTCGTCCAACTGGCATAGCGAATCATTCTGAGTGGGGAAGCAGATAAGAGTGAGATATCTCAAGATGACTCACCAGGCATGAACTGCACAGTATTCGACTTATCTGGGTTTGTTCGTGAATGGCTGCGGGTATGTGATATAATAAGATGCACCAGTCTCAGCGGTATCACCCCCTTTCAACGAATCTGCCCCATTATTATCGTGTATGGGTTCACTCTCAGAGTGAGATGGCACGGCTCGATTGAAGTAATCAGCCGTGGCTGGAATACGAACAAAAATACTTACTCGTGGTTGCGCCAGGTGCCGGTCCTTGCCTGTTAGACGGCGCTAGTGTCGTGCTTCGAGATGGCTGTGGATAGGGTGCCGGACTTCGCTTCCGAGTGATTTCGCGCCGGTCGACCAAGGTGGCCTTGGGCTGCTTTGGGTCAGACATGGCCGGTGTGGAAAGCAAGGTGGAAAGGATGTTGCAACGTGTGGTCGACACTCAGTTCTAAGTCTCACGTCACTCTGTGGCGCCGGCAGCCATCTCAATCGATTCTAACAGGTTCCATAAACCTACCATGCACAGGCTTCTTGAATTCGCGCCCCAAAAAACCACGCTTTGACCGTGCGGGAGTAATAGGAGCATAAACGACGCTAAGGAATGGAATGACAGGGATTTTAAAAATTGTTACGCAGGTGCAGTTTAAGTGAATTCTCGCTCTCGACGCCGCTAAGCCAAGGGTGGTCGGTGGTCGGTCTTGACTGTGTCGTCTTGAACCACCGGCAGATCTGAGATCTGGGGATCTCGGCTGATTAGGCCCGGGCCTCCGAAGGCGGTCACTCAATCGCAATGCGCATCAATCAACTTGATGTCCGACGCCACCGTCCATGGCCAGGTGTGCAAGCACTGACTTCTCTCTCTTCTCGTGGACTCACGCCCTCCGTCCCATTGCTCAAGCAGGCTGATATCGAGCTGAGCCTGCCCTAGTTCCGAGAGAACATCTCATCCACTGATTCAGAGGACGGCCACTCGTCGTACTTACGCACCATCCACTGAAGACGCATCACACCGTCTCATCTTCTCGTCTTGTACCCATCTGTCTATTCTCGGTACATGCCGCTCGAATCTCCGCGCTAGCACCTCTGGAGCGCCCTCTCCACCCACGCCTACGCCACAGCCCGTGGTGCTCCATGCGAGCGTGTCCCGTGCGGCGTGGAGCATGACCTGTGCATACTCCGCTATCCCATCCTCGCGCCGCCTGCCGTATACACCCTCTCCTCATTCCAGCGCCCACCGATATGCGCTCGTCCGCGCGTGCCGGCATGCAGATCCCGTCTTCACAGGCGTCCGTCTCGTATCCATCCGCAATCGACACACACTCGCGCACGACTCACGCAGGCAAGGTGGCATTCCTTTGATGCTGAGCGAGCGCGCGTATCCTGGTGAGGATGGATGCGCACGATCTGCACGCGCGGCTCTCTGTGCCTCCCAACATGCCGCCCGCCGCCGCCCTCTTCTCCATCTCTCGCAGCTCGACTCCCTCCTTCGCGCGCTCGCACCCTACACGCATCGCAGGAGGCGTGCTCCTTCACGCATATGGCCATTTCCGGTGCGCGACGCAGCTCTCGAGTGCGCCGCGTTTACGCGTACAGTTCTCCGCGTACCGGGACGTCAACGGAGTACGAGGGCGTGCGGGGGCGTATATAGATCTTGACGAGGTCAGTGTTTTGTGTCGTCTTTTTGTTTTCTTCTCCATTGTCGCTGGTCTTGGTTTACTCCCTTCTTACATACTACATACACCCTCCCACCGTCCACTCTTCCTCGCCTCATTTCCTCACGCACGCCTCCGCACTTCTCTGCTCGACCATGATCCACCCCTCCTTCGTTCCTCCATCGCATCCATCGCGCGTGCGACTTTACTCCTCTTTCTTATCCACCGATGCGCGCTAGCACCGTCCTTCCCCCTCCACCACCCGCTTCGTGTTTCCCTTCCTAATCCTGGCCCTCATCGTCCGCCCTTCTTCGCCTCTTCCCCCTGTTCCCCTGCGCACGCCCACCGTGCTTTCCCTCCATCGCCGAATGCGTGTCTTTGGTGCTTCTGCCTTCGCCCCGCTCCTTCTCATTTCCACGCCACACGCATCACCCTTCCGTCCACCTGTCCCCCACTCCGCCTTGCTCTTTCCCTCTCCTCTTCGGTCTCTATATACCAGCATCCATGACGCTAACACCCTCTCTTCACAGGGCCCTGCGCCGCCTCCAGCGCCACCTCTTCCTCCATCATCACCGGTACCACAGCACGAATCGCGATGCTGCACACGAGGGCGGGCCTGAAGCCTAAGCGCAGCACTACGAGGACTACGACACGCGGTTTGCTCAAGCACCACTGCACTGATATCAGCCCTTTCTCGACGGCCCCGCTGCTCACGTCCGCCAGGGCCACACTGCGGTGGAAGTGGGCAGTTGTTTTGTGGGTGAGTCTTCTCTTTCCCCGTTTTTCCGATTGTGTCGATGCGGAATTTTGGGGGCTCTCTCTTGCATGTTTCGCTGCGAGAGGTTCTGCGGAGCGGGTGCTTGCATGTGTGGAGGAGGTCGTGCGTCGCGGTCCCGCGCTTGCCTGTGGATGCGCGGACGCCGCCCCAGCCTTTCTTGGCGCGCTCTACCCGTTACACGGGCGTCCCGTCTGGGCTTTCTGCCCTTGCTCTTCGAGGTTTGTGCAGCATGCTCCGCGTACTGCGCTTTCTCGTGCGGAGCTCGCAGATGTCGGCAATCTCGCTGGAAATCTGATCCTGCTGAGAGGGCGGCGGAGTGGCACTTCGGCTGTCTCGCCTTTTCGCGAGACATCCCTTCCCGCCTACGGCAGTTTTCGTTCTCCAACTTCATCCGGGCGCGCTGTATATCCCGCGCCTCCCCCGTCGTTGTCCCTCGCTCGTTGGATGAACGTCGAACGAAGGAGTCGGTGCATATACGCGGCAGGCGACTTAGCTCTCATTTCACTTCGCGTTTCATTGTTATTTCCTTTATCTTCTCGTGGACTATATCAACACGAGCTCGATACCTCCATGCACCACCCGCGTGATTGTGGGGTACTCTTGGCTGCTCCTTGTCGTCCTGGAGCTGTTCGTCGTCGTCGGGATGTGGCTGTGCCTTGCGACGATTATTTTTTCGGCTTTTCTTTTATCGCCGTTATCTTTTGCGGGACGTGTTGAAGATTTGCCCCGTTGTCCTCGTCACCCCTTCTTTCGCCACTGAGATCTCCTCTTGTGTTCCACGTCGTCTTTTCTTTTCCCGCGATCAAATGGGTTTTGTTACTGACCTCTTTTCCTTTTGCAGCAACGTCTTCGCCCGACGATCTCCACCCTAGCCAATTCCTTCACTACAGGTGCTCAACGTCCACAGGAACCCCCTCGGCGTCCCCGCCGGATGCCGTCTTATTTTTCGCCCACAGACCATTCTCATCCGGCGGCGGTGCATTTCCACCACCAAGCGAGTACTTTCCAGCCGGAGGTGCAGGGTCTTTCTACGCAGGCAGCGGGTTTTGAGACCGGGGGGACGGAGATTTCGCTTCTCCGCGCCTCGGGCCCGTTGCGCACATTTGTCTTTACCATTCCATTCTACTCCTCCATCCCGATATCTATCCTCTTTCATTGTACATCTTATATAACGTACTTTGCGTGCCCGTACACAATGTGTACTTCTACATCCTGATATATTCCTTCCCTTTTTTTGTGGCCTGCACCTCAGTGCAATCTGCCAGCTGTTGTCCTGTATCTTACCCAAAATATCTAGCCCGTTCACCTGTTTCTATATGTCTTCGCTTCGCCCCGGCCACCAAAAGGCAGCGGATGCTACTGTCTCAGGACTGCTCGACCAATGTTGGGCAGAAAGAACCATTCAGTGCATGAAAGATAAAGAAGTGTGGCAAACATCATGTGGATTGGCCGGCGAGTAAGTGTGTTAATTGAAAATATCTGAGCAGAAAAAACAGACATTTACGTCGGAACGGCGCAGGCGCAGGGACAACAGCCCGCGACGGAGGAGGCAGAAGCCAATTACATCGTGCACTTGGATATACCGAGCTGGCTCCCGCTCCCGCTCCCGTTTTCGACGCAGGACGCATGACTCATGTGTGGCCCTGTGTCCGCTCCCGCTGCACCAACCAGATCTTCTTTCCATGGTCGTGCTGTGCGAGGTGTATTGCCTGCCGACCTGGCGTAAGTAGCACTGGAACTCGTGGGCAAGGATGGAGTCCGGACGACTCCCGCTGGTGGGCCGGGAACGCGTGTGGATTTGCGCGACTGGTCAGAGCGCGCGGTAATGACCTCCGGACATTTATGGATTTGCGACCCGCGAACCTTCCGGAATGAGGAAAGATGCGGCGGCCGGTAGTAGTCCGTAGGACGTGATACAGGTGGCGAGGCATGTCCTGGGACTCGGGATGGAGACCCCAGATTCAGATACGTTGGCTAAGATGCGATGGGATGCGCTCGGTCGATGAGCCTCCATAGGTCGATCCCGCCCTGCCCGCGCTGCTGAAAGAGACCGACGCGGGTACGTATACGACGAGCGCGGCATCCTCAGACTTCGCGTCCACGTTGCTTGCCCAATCCCGCTGCACCAGATCTTCCATCCATGGTCACTTGCCATGTTGGTGCACGGCGCTGCACACGACCACCAGCCGCACTTCACGAAGCTTGCAGAAAGGGACTCGAGGACCAATCGGCATCCGAGGTGAAGGAGATCCGCCCGGATAGTGCACGATCGAAGCGAATGCGCTCGACGTGTGTCCGGCCTACGACTTCGGTTTGGGGAATATTGTTGCTGCCACCGTTGCTACAGGTGCTAGCCGCGGTGCAGTGGTTATCCGCTAAGCGCGGATGGATAGCATAGCGCTGGGGTGCTGGGGTGCGACTCCGCTGGTGATGGATTTGTGCAATGCGCGATGTGCGAAGCTTGCGAAACGAGGATGGGACGAAAGTCGCTAATGCTGGTCGGCGTGCAGAGAAGAAGTCGGGCGCGGTTATGAGCTATGCACGGAACCCGTGGCCAGTGGGATGGGGATGGGGAGCTCGTCATAGGTGGTGAGACAAGTACTGAGGCGGAGTGGGGCGGCGACCGTGTCATGGGACTCGGGATGGAGACGCCGGATTCAGATATGTTGCCTGGGATGCGCTCGATCGATGCACCTACATGGGCTGATTCCGCCCCCTGCCTCCGCCGCCGGAAGAGACTGACGCGGGTACATGTACGACGAGCATGGCGTCCTCGGACTTCGCGTCCCCGTCGCTTCCCCCTCCCGCTGCACGAGCCCTTCTTTTGTAGCCACTTGTCGCAGTGGGGTGGGGCGCTGGAGAAAATCATCAGCCGCTGCTCACACGGGTGTGCAGAGGGGCTCACGTACCAACCAGCACTACTCCGATGAAAGTGACGCCGCCGCGATAGCCCACGATCGACGAACGAATACGAATGCGCTTGATGTCCAGCGGGAGGGGGTGTTGCCGTTGTATTCGTGCCGCCACGGTGCGATGGGCCTGCATTAGGCGTGAATGAATCGTGGTTAAGGTCGCTTCCGGAGCCGACCTTGGGGGGTCGCTCGTCTTCAGCCGTTCCGCATTGACCAAGAGTAAGTCGTGCCGTGCATACAGACAGGAAAAACAGAGGTGACTTTGTGCCTGTAAGACAATGTGTTAGTTGCGGTCCGGAATTCCGCGCTAGGAACTTCGCATAGAATACAAGTGGAGGTACGCCGTTTCTTAGTTGGTAGCTGCAGCCCAGCGCAAGTCCGCTGTGTCGGATCCCAGCAGTGGCAGTGAAAAAGCCACATAGAATAAAAAGAGGAGAAAAAGACGCGTATTGACGCGCATAAAACACGCTGAAAGGCATTTTTGGAGGTCGTGTCGCATGGAGGAAGGCAAGCGGCGAGTGTGGCTGTGTCGATCGATCATTTCGGCCGGCGCTTCTTGCCTCCTGCCACTCGAATCTTCAAGCTTCAGCTGCTGCCTGCTGTATGTATTCAAGCTCTGGAGCTTCGTCTATGGATAACTAGGAATTGAATGTCGGACGTTGCGAGTAGACTACAAGAACCTCCCGACGAACTTTCCACCCTTTCACAACTTCGTCCTGGATGCAATCTAACGTATCTCGCCAGGCAATAAACGAGCGCCAGTGCACTTACACTCCTCAAATCACTGCATAATGCTCACCGCCGACCCAGCGTCGTTTCAAGCCCCTGTAGCAACTTACACGCCGAGCATCTTTCAAGGGATACACGTCGATGTAATGATCATGGGTAGGGCCCCTAATGGTCACAAATTAGTGGTCGCAGCTACACTGCGGAAAGTAAAGGTACTCCATGTCAGTACCTAGGTACTCAAAGCGGAAAATAGGTACTCCATATGAAGGCATTACTTTGCAGTACCTTCTGACGTACTTCACACCAGTACCTGCAACAGTACTGAAGAACAGGGTACTTTGTATGAGTACCCGAAAAAGCACTACTCCATCAGGTACTTCAGGTCAGTACTCAAAAGGGTACTGCAATTCAAGGTACTTGATTGAAGTGCTCTTGAGATACTCGGTTGAAGTACTGTCCCCAGTACATTCCGGGACCGAGTATACAAGGTTTTTTTGGCCGGTCTCTTGCAGGCTGCGGCATCTATGATGCCATTTTCAAACTCAGCTCGGGAACAATATGATTAACCTACAGTGCGAGATCACGCATACTTGGCTCCATTTAACATTTTTAGGGGCGATCTGCCTACCCTATATCCAAGGAAAAATAAGGCATGTTTTAGGCTCATAGTTTTGTGGATTGTCGGGTGCGGCATCCTGAACCAACTGCCGGAACATGCCGCAATGTGGCAGTACCGGCTATTTACTGGTGTTTATTACCAGATCAGCTTCTAAATGGAGGTTCTTGCTTCTGGGACGACGTAGCCACTTGCTTTTCAAGCGCCACGACGGTCCCTGCTAGGCAGCTACTCCGTGCTGGCCTCAAATACCTACCAGGTCCTACCTTCTCAGCCTCTGGGCAGTTTTACTGCCGAGTCCACTGATCCACAAACCTGCTTCACACGCCTGGCACAGTACAATCATTGCCAGCTGCCGCAGATCTTGCAACCTACTTCAATCTTGACCCCAGATCCCAATTCCCCTCGTCTCTTTCCCAGCCTTTGGCTTGAAACCTGAGACTGCTTCACCGGTAAGCGTCTTGTGTGATAAAATCTGGGCCTGCATTTACGCTGTCTTCCTCCAGCCTTCCCGAATTCAATGTCGTCTCGTTTACCAGAAAGGAGGAAATACTGTCATTGCAAGCCCACGTGTGGTGTACTGCTAAAAAAACAAGCAAGGAAACTCCACTATGCCAAAATTGCCGATCAATCAACCATTGCAGCATCGGAATCGGAATACGAGAGGGAAGATGACTTCGATATGGAACCTGCAAGAAGTTCATCACCCTCAAATCTCGATGGAATTACCCCCACTCCTGACTTTGACGATGATCCCCACATCAATTTGTACGATTATCATGCCCAATCTCCCATGGACGTTGATGCGCCCGATGGAGCTGCTGCATCCCTGTCTGATCTGGAAGAGGACTTCGAGCCCCACGACAGTGGTCTGGATCTCGAGGAACTTCCCGATGCCGACGAATGGAAGTCTTTCGATGAAGAGCAAGATCGTGATACACCAATATCCCATGAGGAGATGTGTAAAGAGCTCGACGAGATGATGGATGCGGACCAGGAGTCCTCGCTATGGGATGTTCGTACATATATCTGATGTTCCCTCCAATGAATCTTGCTAATTACACAACAAAGGTAATGCAACTTTGACTGAGCAGGATCGCGATAACATCCGTGCATTCAATCTCAAGATGATCTCAAATATGCCCCATGTTGCCTTTGCGCAGATGCGCCATGCGTTCCGAGCCAAACTTGAGATCAGTTCACACTGGGTGATGATTCACCGAGTCGCGATTCTGTCTGGAATCGAACCACAGTGGTACCATTGCTGTCCAAATTCTTGCATGGCTTACACCGGCAAACATGCACACCTCCAGCATTGCCGTTTCTGCAAGGAGCCTCGGCTCACTCCTGCCTCGAAACCTCGACGCCTTTTCTGCTATCTCCCCCTCATTCCTCGTCTCCTGGTTTTCTTCTTGAATCCGAAGAAGATGGAGCAACTTCGCTACCGTCACAACTACAAATCGATCCCCGGTACCATTTCGGACGTCTTTGATGCGGAGCACTACCAGCAGCTCTGCACTCAGAAGGTTGTCGTAGATGGTAAAGAGCTCGCTCATTGCTATTTCTCTGGCGAGTACGACATCGCTCTGGGATTCTGCACCGATTCGTACCTTCTTTTCGAGCGCCGCCCGAAGGGTCCATCTGCTACCCCGATTCTTGCCAAACTCTACTCTATTCCCCCCGAGATACGCACCCATCTTCTGGATCTCCTTTGTTGTGGCATCATTTCAGGCCCAAAAGGCCCCAAGGATGCACATAGCTATCTTGTCCCTGTAAGGGCAACCTTAAGCTCAGCGCGGGATGCGGAAACTAGCGGGGGAATCCGAAGTATAAATATGGGTACTAAATACAGGAGCGGGAATACTACGCACCTAGCGGGGGAATCCGAAGAGAAGAAAGGATGAGGATTCCCACGCTAGGCAAAACCTTATATACGAATCAGTAACTACCCAGTAGCACGTGTCCGGAGGTATCTACAATGATCACGGGCCTGGTCGCATAGCACGTGCCAACGAGAACGGGCGGGCGGAAAGCCGGAGGAATAGCCGGAGCGGAAGCCGGAGCGGAAACCGGAAAGATAGCCGGAGATATAGCCGGAAAGGCCGGAAGAGCGGGGGTTCCCCTGACAGTCCCCTTGGATGACGAACTCGCACGCCTGGCTGTTGGTGTCCCAACATACAATTGCATTACACAGGAGATATTCCCCCTTCGTGCGTATAATATTTTTGGGATGGGAGACATCATCGCCATCGAGAAGCTGCTTAATGTCAAGGGCCACAACAGTTTGAGTGCCTACCGCTCATGCGAAATGAAGGGCCTTCGCAACAAGACTGGTGGCGAGACAATTTATTACATGCCGCTGGCTTCACCGAGTGCTGATGGCGAACTTCACAAGAGCTGGGATCCTCGGAACTTGCCCCTGTGCACCGACAGCAGCTTCCAGGCGGTGGTCGATCAGATTGATGATGCTTGCCTTCTTGGCGACAAAGAGAAGCTCGCAAAATACCACGGAATCCGGGGCCTACCAGCTCTGCGTCGTGTCGGCTCCATGGATTGTGCACGCTCATATCCGTGGGATTGCATGTATCTGTTCTTCGAGAATATCATCCCCAATCTCGTCAAGCTCTGGAGCGGGAAGTTCAAGGGTGTGGATTCGGGATGTGAAGACTACGAAATTGATGACGATGTTTGGACTGAGATCTGGCAGGAGACAGCAGATGCGATGGAGGATATTCCCGCAGACTTTTGCCGATCTCTTGCCGGCGGTTCAAGTAAATTCACCGCCGAGGCCTGGTGCGTTTGGTTTGTCTATATGGCGCCTGGACTGCTCAAGGGTCGCTTTCCCCATCCCAAATACCATGACCATGCCTGCCAACTCACAGAGATCATCAAAACGGTCCTCTTATTCACCTACACCGACGCGATTCTTGAGACTCTGGAAGAGCAGATCATTGAGTGGGTGCAGATGTACGAGAAGTAAGTCGTATTTTCGACTCAAGTTGATGTGAATTTGATCCCAAATACAAGGTACTACTACCAATATCGCGAGGACCGACTTTGTGTCTGCCCTCTCACCGTTCACGGGATGCTACATGTCTGTCCCCACATCAGGTTCTGTGGACCGTCCTGGACGACATGGGCTTTCTTCATGGAACGCTGCTGTGGATTTCTCAAGCGAGGTTTGCGGTCCAGGTCGCAGCCGTGGGCAAATCTAAACAATCGGATGCTCCACTACACATACCTGGAGCAAATCGACGCTCGCTACGATCTCGCAGAAGAACTTGCCATTTTTGGACAGCGTTCTCCCGAGCTCTCCCAACATGACAGCACTTATGAAAGCTGTGAGTGCGGTACAAATTTTTGGAGCTCAGGAACCGTAACACTTCGAACAGATCCCCATGCTATTCTCATGAGACCCAAATACAAAATGAACATGCCGGACAACGATCTGCGTGAGAAGGTTGCAGTCTATTTTCACAACGCTCTCGTCCAGCCTGTCAAGAAAATCCTTCCCTTGTTACCGCAGATAATGCCAGGTTGGGGGAAAGTGCGAATCAGGGATGGAGATTCGATTCGCACCGCATCTGCCTTGGTTCGAGGGGAGAAAATGGTTCGAGGTAATTCCTATATTCGGGTAAGCACAACGATCAATCCATCGTTCGATTCTGAATCCGCTCTCAGTATGAAATCCAAGTAAAAAAACGCACCGAGTCCGGGAACAAGATCGAGTTGGTCCCACAGATTTGCTATGGACAACTGCAGCAGATTTTGGTCTGCACACTTCCTGCCAACAGCATCTTCCGTGTCTTCTCAGGCCGAAACTCGCCTTTTGGCTGTGATCACCCCCTGCTCCACCGCTGGCAGAGATGCCGCAAAACAACTCGTTTCCTACACACAAACTAACAACACCATTGTAACCGACCTTCAAGCAGTCAGCGCTGGAATAGGCCGTATGGCAACGCGCAACAAATGGGTGATAGTTGATAGAACCGGCGGGTACATCAGGCCTGAGTTTGTCGAAGCAGAGGAGGAAGATGGGGAGGAGTAGGTACTGTAAACTTGAATTGATTTCCTCGGCTTTGGATATAATCCCGTGCGCATTGGATTTGCAATAGCTTGGACTCTTCCAGCCTGTTAACATCAAAAGCGACATTTTCAACGGGGCTTGCCTGGCTAAGCATGATAGACAGTGCCAGGTGATTCTTACATGTCTCAAGTATGTCCTGAGACTGGGTAATCCTGCCTGCAAGCAACATAATAATTATTTCTTCTACTAAAAAACAATAACTTGAAAGTCAAACACCACTTAGGTTGCAAGATAAAAGTTGTTACTACAGAGTCATGGATGGATCGAGGCATCCACATATGTTTCATGAATGATTGGTCATACATTGACTGAATATTGACATTGCACCTAACGCCAAACTGAACAAAAATGCCGTGATCCGGTGATGCCGAGGACACATTCAACACCGGCATCCATAAAAGGAAGGAATGAATGTCATATTGAGTGAATCCAGTCGTGGCCAATACCAATGAGTACCATGCTTTTGTATCGCCTTTGAACCATTTGTTTCAACCAGTGTACCAGACTCACAGAGTTTCCGCCTAAGTCTTTGGTACAAAGCCAACATTCCCGGATCAATTCTTTGGCATAGTGCAAGGTTCTCGAAGCTATGTGTATGTTGAGGCGGGTTTGCAGGGCTTTTGGATGCCACGGAACCGATTCTGTTGCTCTCGGGGGGCCCTGGCAGTCTTACGAATGGGTGCAGCTCTTTATTTGGTCATGGGACGAATGTCTGATAACCATGCACAAAAACTATGAGACCTTGGTGCTTGGGAATTTTTTTCAGGCTATTAGGGATGTCTTAATTTTGTTTGAGCGCAGAACCTGAAAAGTAGGTGGATTTGGTAGCAAGATCACACCAAATTACAGAAAATTAAAACTTTGGACCATTTATAGCTGGTACATTGATTGTGGCTGGCTTATTGATGTACCGCCCCCCTCCGCAATACCCCTCAAAACAGTTTCTAGCTTCCTCTAGGTCCAATGATTACCTGATTGAAACACTGTTCTCAGCCCACCCTGACCCTATGCCCAATCACTGCATTGATCACCCGATATATCTCTATATCATGTAAGCTGTCATCATTTGGTGCAGATTGTATTGGACATTCTTGTTATCGGGTTGCAGGAATTTATTTGGACCTAATCAGCAGCAGGTTTTCACCTGATTACCAAAAACGGCCCAATTTTGAATAATGTCAGCTGTCCCGCCACGGAACAACCACGCAGGACCTGAAACTTATTCCAAATCGATTCCATGAATCCATGGAAAGAGGTCAGCCACAACGACACCATTTTTTTGATACACAGAGTAGCCATAATGCAGAATTGGTACACAGGTATTTAACCGTGAATTTACGGTATGTGTGAATCTGAGTATTTACGGAGCAACGAACCAGTAATACAGTGATCCTGCCATTACAAAATGTCAAAATTAAGGTCACAGCAAACGGTAGATTACCTGTGTCAGCCATTGATTCAACCGACAGGGGAGGGTGGCCTGATGTATTACTCAAATTTTCTTTTTGGTGGACTCAAAATAGCCTGGAACCATAGCGATACCTTTTGAGTGTGACAGAGAATGCCATCCCACAGAGCTTCTCAGTGAGATGTGGTCGGAAGAAAAGAAAGTAACTTCCGCCAGATGGAACTTGAATGCACCCGGACGGGAAATAAGAATGAAATCAGTGCCAAGCATTGATGACAAGAGCAAAAAGGAAGACCGTTGAATATTCACAATCTCTAGACTAGCTCTAGGTAGCTATGGCAGAGATTTAGTTGAAAAGCTACAGTTCGGATTGGGTTTCGGTCCAGATTGGGAACCAAGATCACTCACAAACAGAGCCAATCCGATCAAACATGCTCTCTTTCTACATCCGCCTCCGTCCTCGTTGTACCAACCTCATAATGGCTAAACAACGGACAAAAACTATGGAAGAGCAACTAGAAGAGATGAAAGCGCAGCTTGCAAAGAATCAGCAGGAGCTCGAAGCCAAGAAAGACGAATTAGGTACGTACTCCGCTTGTGATTCATTTATTCACTGTTAACCCCAGCGAAGGCGAAATTGCGTGCCGAGCAGCCCACGACAAAGAAGGGCAAGAACGGTTATGTGCTGCGGGATGCAATGCAGTTAACCGACGACGGGGCAAGATACCAACGTCTTCTCGTGCATGATTCGTTTCTTTTAAGCTTGATTTGTGCCTGATGTTGGACAGCGTCTCGTTCGGGCATTTGCCAACGCTTACCTCCCCACCGGAAAGACTATCGCAAATCAAGAGAAGACCCGCATTGATAAACTAATCCAATTGGTGAGATACTTCTTTTCTCTCTGAAATTTTCCGTAATTTAGTTTCGCAGGTCCAGAAAGAGGTTACGTACTTTCAACTCTTTCAGGGGGGCTGGCCTATACACGCTATTCTGAAACAATACCTTCAAAATACCACCGACAAGTTCAATCGCGACTTGCGAGTGGAAAAAGCTGCTGAAGCGCAAGGTCTGCCAGCACCATCTCGTCGTTCACGCACCCACAGCGAACAACCGGAGCAAAGTGATGAAGAAGACGAGGATGATGAGGCAGACCCAGATACTGACAACATTGATATGGATGTTGACGACGCCGCCTCGAATCAAGAAAAGGAAGACAGTTTCAGTCAGTATGATGTGGACTTCCCCGAGCTCGCCGACGACTCGCAGATGGAAGATCTACGCTTGGAAGCTGCGAGCTGGGACAACGATGAAATTGTTGACGAGCCTCAGGCGATCCCAGCTACGGCTAAACAGCGCAAGTAAGCGGAAAAGGTCTGCTTCTTCCCACTCAATCTTCAATTTTGACCACATTGATAATAGGAGAATGCGCCTCCGTCACTGCTACAGACTAATCAGTCATCGGTGCGTATACCTTCAGTTTTGTCCAATAATAATCGTTATATTCGGTGTATTCAGGTTCCAAAGAAATCGAAACAAGTTATTCAACCGCCGGTGCGTAATACTTGAGCCTACAGTCCAAATCATCGTTTTTATCTCATTCCAGACGACCCCTCTGCCTGCAAAGCGTAAACACCAGGAAGAAATGACCTCGGTGCGGCAGAGCAAGAAGGTACCTTTCTTTAGCTTACTCCGTAACAAACTGCAACCCAGGTTCGCTCTCCACAGTTAAAAATTGGCCATTTGCCATCTGCAGTGATTCCTCCCCCTTCAAAGCCTGCTCTAGTAATCGTCTCCTCTCCCGCTGCTCCCCTGCCCTCTATCTGTCCTTCCAGCTACTGCAACGACACTCTCCCTGCGAATCCATCGGATGAGCTGCTCACCCTGTTTGCTCGAAAACAGGAGATCCTCAAGAGTTCAAAACCTGGGAGCACCTATGATCTCACCAGGCAGATCTACAGGATGATTAAAAGCGACAATAAGCGGTATGCTTGCGTTCAACAAGCGCAGCGCAACAGCTGGGCATTCAATATCGATCTTGATGGCCTCCCCGATCGTGTTCTCGAGCTCCAGGACCAGCTCCTGGATTTGATCTGCGACGATAGAGCTCTGGATGAATGCCCAATCTGGCGGAATTTTCTGGAACAGATTTCCTACAAAGTGCACGCTTTCTCACTCGCTGAGATCGGATCTTTTGCGCCAGCGGCAGACCGCGCTGCTCGCTGCGGATAGTAAGCCCCAAAGCCTGTATCTGTGTTACTGCTCTTATCTCTTTTTTCAGCTACGGCCCAACCGGAACAGCTATCAGTAGACAGGTTGCGCAAAAGCCGCATGAGCCGCATGTGGCTTTTGGCCATTGTGCAAAGCCGTGTGGAAAAATCGACTTCCTGCTGTTGTGAGAACACAGTTCTGAGTCTGAAGCTACCTGGGATGAAGGGGAGTCAGCTGGGGTTGGAGGAGCCTCCCCGGCACTGCCCCTGCCACGTGACAGACTTGGGAAGTGTGGGACCAAAGCCAGTGGAGCTTGATGATGTGCCGGAAATGCGGCTTCCCACGCCTGCAGATGCAATGCTTGTTATTTTCGGAAATCGTGTATGAGTTTGAGGAGACAAGGGATGGTCTTGAGCAAAAAAAAGAATGAATAAAATTCTTTTAAAACCTCAGGAAACCTTGCGGCTTTGCGCAATGGCCAAAAGCCTCATGCGGCTCATGCGGCTTTTGCGCAACCTGTCTATTAGACTTTACTGAACTTGACTACATTTCGACTGACTGAGCTAAAAAAACATCACATAAATGGTCAGTTTCATTAGATTTGGCTTCACTTCATTAGACTTTACTGAACTTGACTACATCTTGACTGACTGAGCTAACACAAAATAGCGCCGCGTCTCAGAAAGTATTTTGCATTTTGTGGGCCAACAAGGCTTCTGATGGGAAAATGGTATAGGTGACTCTTGCAGCCCTTGATGAGCTCTATAATCCGAGCATAACTTTCCCTTTTTGGACACTAACGCCTTTTGCCCAAAAAGGAAATTCCTTGCACCAGCCCTTCCCTGGCTCATAATTGTACCATTCTGGATGATATAACTATATAGGAATGTTGTTCCAGGTTCTTTGAAGCTGACCAGGCTGAATTGAGCCCATTACAGTGCAATAGTAGGGTGAAAATAGCGAATTTGATGAATTGTGTTCCTATCCATGATATTTTGGGGATACAGCAATATAAATACCTCCTGAGTGTATTAACCTGTTCTCCTAGGCCTCGAAGGTCACTGGGTCAAATTGCAACCCATTACAGTGCAATAATAGGGTGAAAATAGCGAACTTTCCCTTTTTGGACACTAACACCTAGCACCCAAAAAAGGAAATTCCCTACATCAGCCCCTCCCTGGCTCATAATTCGACCGTTTTGGACGATTTAACCACATAGGGATGTTTTTCTAAGGTCTTTGAAGCTGACTAGAACATGGTGGAGCCCATCGCAGTGCAATGATAGGGTGAAAATAGCGAATTTCATGAATTGTGTTCCTGGCCATAATATCTTGGGGATACAGCAATGTAGATACCTTCTGACTGTATTATTTTGTTCCCCTAGGCTATACAAGCACCCTGCAAGCAATAGATTATGTGGTGATCATTAAAAACATCGCATTTTGGCCATACAAGGATATTCCATTTTCGCCCTATTCTGGGCTTCCCTATGGTGTGGGATATCCCAACACACATGTTTTGGACTTAGCTGATGTATATGTCTTGGAAAAGTGGACAGCTGACACTAAGGTCACTCCTTACCCCATGATTTGAGGTGATCATCTGTTGTAGTGTTGTTCACCTCATTCAGCATGCCACAGGATCGTGGGGATCCTTCTGGGTGCTTCAAACAGATGTTCCAGGCCATATGAAGAGTTCCCACCCAAAAATGAGGTTAATATAGAGTCATAAACTCGAAATATGTCAGATGACATTTCTTGGTTGTTTTGTGAATGGGGCACCAAGGAGACCATTGAGTGTGAAATAAACACTCTAAATGGAAAGAGACAATGTAAATGGCTCAGATTGAGCTTTATTTGAACTGTTTTGGTGAAGTTCTGGCCAGATGGTGTTTTGAACCATGGCCAGTATATGGAACCAAAGTTGTACTCCAACCTATATGCTCAGCAACAGTATTCAGCCAAAACTCGATAACACCGCGTCTCGTTGACATCACGCATCTCTGCGCGCATGAGCCCCGTCAGCCCCACTCTTTTGCTCCTACTTCTTCTGGCATGCCATGGGACCTTTGCCTTTCACTTCTACTCCCCAGAGGGCATCAAATTGGCCCGTAAAATCCTCCTTGATGTTTTGCCCAATTTCGAGCCGCATCACTACCAAGTGGACGGAATTTGCAAGGTTCTTATGGGCGTTGACCTCGTAGCATCCACGCCGAGGCAGAAGGGGTAGGAGGGGTGTTTTTGTCTTCGCCGTGCTTCCATTTACGCGGAGAGTAGCGGAAGGGGGCAGCAGGGGTCCAAATTGTGCCAAATTGAATGGGAGCTGAATAGAAGCAGATTGGGTCCGGGTTGGGCTCAGGAAACGCGGCCCCGACCGATAATTGCGGTGGATTTTGCAGTGGTGGGGTGCGGTTTGGAGCGGAAGAGAGAGGCCGATTTCTGGCAGCAGGCGTGTCGGGTACCTCCCAGTTGAGATTCCACAAGTTGTCGGCCATGTCGTGGTGTCTATAGCACACTGTGTCGACGCGCCGCAGATGAGGGACTCGACGCGTCATGATGGGCTGTCAAGAGTGATCGTGGGAACGTCCACTTTAGGTCGACCTAATCCGGAAGGGCCACCTACGGCTTTCATAGCGCGAGTAAAATCAGACCATATATCAGGTCTTTTTCGTCTTTTTTTTTAAAAAAAAGAAAAACGGAATCTGATCATTTGGTCTGACTAGGGAGACTAGGTTATGGGCATGGGGGGGGAAACCCACCTCTAGTAGGAAGAGTTATGTGGGAGGCATAGGTGCGTACCCTGTGAATCAGGGTCAGCTTTGACGAACGAGTTCGCACGACGGCGCTTGCGACGAACGGAATTGGGTTTGGCAGCAACTTGCACAGCCTCGGTTGGGTTGGTCTTCTCGACGATCTTCATGGCCTTTGCGTAAGCATTGGACTGGAAATCAAGGGATGCGTACAGTTTCGGCCCTCCCAGCCTTTCCCTTCGATGCCTTGGACTAAAAACAGAGAAGAAAATGAGTGTTTAAGAGAAGATCAAAAGAAGGGGGGAGCGACTAACCGCCTTGCCAGACACTTTAGTCTTGGCAGTGGTATGGCACTCTTCCTGGTCTTGGATCTCGGCCATAAACACCTCGCCATTGATGGACTGAACGTCTGTGTCGTTAGAGTCCTGCTTAATCAAGGAATTGGTTAACACAGGATTATGAATGTTTATATCGAAAAAGACAGATTAATACCTGGGAAATGGAGACGTTGTCCATGTGGGTGTCCACATCTGCGATAACAGATTCGCCATCATTGGCGTCCTCCTTGTGCGCCTTGCCCTTCTTGCTCTTCTTAACCTTAAATGGTTGGAGTAAGCAGATGCAAGAAGATGAAAGGATAAAAATGGGTGTGCCTTCTTGGTCGCCTGGACCTCAATAAGTGCGTCCTCCTTTTCCGCACGGTGTTTCTCCCCGGCGATTCTCTCGGCGGTGGTCTTGTTGACCTTGGCACGGTTGCGGAGCTTCAGGAGGTCCTCGATGAAGAGGAGCACATCCTTAACCGGTGGGGGAGGGTCCTGATGGCCTTGGGGAACCCAGAATGCGCGGAACTTGTTGGCCAAACGGCAGAAGGCGTCGTAGATGGGCGTCTCAGTGGCGATCAACACCGCATACGGGAAGAGGCTGGCCTGTTAAAACGAGGATGTGATTAACAAGAGTTAAAAACTCTGATTAAGACACTATGGCGTACCATGATGGTCCACGTCTCGTTGACCAGGGCAAGCTGCTTTGCGTGCGTCGGAAAATTGCACGCCATCAGGAGAGAAACCTGGTCGTGGACCTTGCACCATTCTTGCTGAACCTCAGGAGGAGGGACATATTCCTCGGGATCGGGGTGAAGCGCCTGATAAGACATGTGTTTAGGCTCGAGAACAACGGGCGGCATAGAGAAAGTCAAGGGATATAAACTTGTTAAAGAGACGTAGGGTGTATAATAAGCGTACACTTTATACATTCCTGGTAGCTTGGAAACAGGACGAGCAACTGAGGGCAGTTGGTGTTTCAAGAATGGGGGAGGACTGGGCGAGCCGGAAAATTTTACAAATTTCCCTAGCTTAATCACAGTCTGATCTATCCTCTTGCCTTAATCACCACACCTAGGAGCGAGCCGCTGCAACGGAGCGCCAAGGATATCTACGCTCGAAGAGAAATCAAAGAGCCTGGCCAATGCGAGAACAGATCTGATTAAGGAACCTTCAGGATGAAACCTGACAAAGGGACAACCTGGAGCCGAGCCTATAATAAGACATATATTTATATGGCTGAAATAGTGCTAGGAGGCCCTAATCAAGGAGATGTCGGCGGCCAGGACGTAAATAAGGATTTCAGGCTGTTCGCAACCGGTTCAATATAATTGATCGGCCAAGAATATAACAGTCGGATCCTGCCTGATTAAGGAATTGATCCTAAATCAAGGCTTGACAGATGATTGACAGATTACGTCTGGAGAAGTAGTTGAGACTCACTCAAGTTCGCTTCGGAGGCAATTGCATTCCGAAGTCATACAAAGAAGGTTACATGGGTATTTGGACTAGTAACTAGTTACGAAGTCTAGGAATCAGTAACGACAGGAGAGATTGTTGCTATCAGAAGTGAGATCCTGGTACAACATCTCGTACGTGGTGGAAGTAGGAGAACCAGGAGACGACACCGGGATAAGGTCAGGAAGGCTATCAGTGGAGGAGCTCGGGGAAAGAGCCTTCCCAACCGCCTTGGAAGGCTTCATAAGGAAGTCGCGAGTAGTGGCGATGGACTGGTTGGACGGTCCGGGAGCGTCAACGGGAACTCAAATAGTGGCTAGATTAGCAGCTGAACCAACCCAGAGACTGTGGGGGGCCTCACTGTTCTTGAGCATCTTGGCGATATTGTCGAGCCCAACGATAACTCTGGCGCCTGGGTCGATAATCGCGCCAACGGACGAATGAACAGAGGCGTTCTCAAGGACGCGGTGACCGGCGGCACCGAGGTTGGCATGGAACCTATCCACAACGTCCTGAGTAGGGATGGTAACACCCTGCGGAAGGCGGCTGGATATAATCCTGGCCTCTCGAGCCTTGGACTCGCAGGCCTTGGCAGCGATAATTGCACCGTCGATTACGGTATGAAGCAAAGACAGCGAAGTCGTATTGGCAACGACGATGATGCAGATGTCCTGCAAGATGTTGACTGAGAGTTTCGAGAGGACGTGGTGATATGCCTGAGCGAAGGATGCGAACTCTTCATAGACCTGCTTGGAGACGATCTCCTGCGCATAGGGCATGAGCTGGTTCCACTTGTCCCACTTCACCACCTTGGCGAAGTCGGGTTTGTTGGCTGCAATAATTCATGATTAAGGCTATCGGGCCGGATATGATGAAAAGTCGTACCAGCAAGGGCGGAGAAGGCTGAAAGCTCCTTGCAATGGGTAGCAAAGAACCAAGAGAGGCTTGCGTGCTCGTAGGTCGGACTAAGTTGGAGAGTACACTCGACGCAGCTGCCTCCCATACGGGTAGGAGTGCACTCAGTGCCACTCTCAGTGCAGTGGTTGCAAGGCTTAATCGGCTGGAGCAATGGTTAGTTCGGATGTTTAAGGGGACCAAGGCGTAAAACTCACCTTGCGCTCCTTACACATAATACTGAACTCGGCCATGATCTCAGGAGAGGCCTTGTGGACTAAGTCGGGTGGGATAGAAGCAGCAAAGTTCGGTGCGAAATCGAGTAGAGGCATTACGGATGGTGGACTTGGGTTTAATCAGAGGAGGATGATAATAAGGACGTCTCCTGAAACCGAGGAGCTGCTTAATCACGGAACGGTTGGGAAGGCAGCCAAGTTTCCATTAAACAACCTGCCAAGGCAGGGGACGAATTGAAACAAAAGTTGCTGAACTCTAACTACGGTGTTTAAGGGGCTTCAAGGGAGTAAAGAAATCCCTGACAACGCCTCGAGGCTGACCGCCTGCTTACGCTGCGAAAGCCAGAATCTTGTGGAAGGGGAATAATCCTCGCTAATAAACAAGGACTGTAGGGCTGAGAGCTCTCCAGGAGTAGTGCCAGAGTTAATCAGGCGCTTAATCAGGCTGCAGTTTTCCTTGTGATAATGCTCCCAG
This sequence comes from Mycena olivaceomarginata, assembly GCA_029378375.1. Lineage (NCBI taxonomy): Eukaryota > Fungi > Basidiomycota > Agaricomycetes > Agaricales > Mycenaceae > Mycena > Mycena olivaceomarginata. Next base: position 21,715 of record JARKIC010000685.1, on the reverse strand, counting down.
ATCCGCTCCATTAATGAAGGGATCAGGGGCAGCAATTGCGGAAAGAGGAAGAGCGAACGGCCGGTACGGCGCGCTTGGCTGAATAAGCTGGGACCTGCGAGGGGTGATTATTCAGACTTACGGAAGCGGTTAAACTCTGGTGAGTGATAGAACACAGCCCAGTGGGGTACCAGCGGAAGGTACAGTTGGATAAGAGTCTTTCCTCGCAGTGGCCACAAGCCCGGCCCCACATATTGAATGTACAAGGACACCCCCTTTTGACGCAATTGTTGCAGACGAAAGCCGGCTGAACAAAGGGGAGTTTAAGGAGCGAGACCCCTGGGGAGGAAAACTGAGGCGTACAGGATGGTCTTGAAGCGCGAAGAATGCATGTTCTTCTCTCAGAGAATGGAAGCGCATTTGGGATGATGAGATTAAGACACTGGTCCCCTCGTTTAAGACAGTAGTGTTTTAACGCGGCAGCTAGAATTGGATTGATTAAGGACAGGGACTTGACTACTTGGAAACAAGATTGAGAAACCCTTAATCAGGTCATATTCTAAGTAACTAGCGACCAAACCAAACCTGTCTACGTTGGGGAGCGGGATGCATAATCTCAATCTGACGCTCGACGATCATCATGGTAACCTCGTCGGCCCAGTTCCCACGCTCGCAGATGAGCAAGTGTTCCTTCAAGACGTTGAGGTCTGTAATACGGGCAAGGCTAGCCTTGATCTGGGACAGCCGAAGGTCATGAAGGGCCTGATTACGCTTGAATGCAGCATCGAAGTGGCCAGCGAGTTGGTCGTATGTGAAAAGATCGCGGCCAAGAGGCGGAGCTGAGGTCTGATTAAGGTGGAGAAAGCCTGAATAAGACTGGATGGGACGTACCATCACCCTGACGGTTGGTAGAAAACCGGAAGGTGTCGAAATATGTCTGGTCACGGAAAGTGCACGTCTCATATATGTGGAACTGGCAGCGCTGGCAACTACGGCCCCACGCGATGAACTCGCAGGGCTCGGCTGCAGCACAACATTCCTCGCATAGATACAACGGCTGCTTAAGGATAAGAATGAGCCGAAAGGCTTAATCATAGCACTTAAAAAGCTTTCACACCTTCATGTCCTCCATGGCATATGAGGCGTATACGTCCTCGAGCGACAAGCTGGGATCCATGATGAGGGAAGGAGAAAGGAGTGAAGACCCCTCTCTCCTCCGTTCGTAAAGGTTTTAAAACCTGTGATGGGATCACATAGCCACTAAGAAGGATCGACGTGATTAAGCAAAATCTACTCTTACTCAGGGTGATTAAGCTTAATCAGGAAGTGACTTGAAAATTTGGGCATCAGAGAAAAGGTTTTGCTAAGTCTTAAACGGCGCTACTATGGGCCTGATTAAACTTATTTCGGACTTTTCCCTTACTCAAACGAAAAAGACACTTCTTCTCCCAACTTTGGGGAGGCATTGGAATCCATTGGCGGCTATGGAAAACATTTCAACCCTACTATCTAAGCTAAACTACTTGGTAGCTAAGTATAGTGGGCAGGGTACAGCATGTGGTTCAAAAAGAAAACAAATCGGCCCTACGATAAGGGTCCGTGTGTACAGCGTGTCAAAAAACAAAACCCTACGCCGGCTGCGAAGTCCCCGCCGCATCGTCCACAAGCATGTCCACGTCCTCCTGGTCACCGGACGAGTGCTGGACGTCGGTAAGTGAACGGGGCCCAGCAGCAAAGTCGCCTCCCTTTGAAGGGGACAACTTGGCTGGCTTGAACCGGGTATGTTTAGGCGGTGGAGACGAGCGGTCCTCGTTGGGGAAGGCGACACCCAGTGCGGCGAAGTCCGTGGTGATGAGATGGGAGCCCTCAGGGATCGTCTCGGCCGGGAGGACGTCGAGCTCACGCACCGCGGCGTTGTTGGAGATGTGGTGGTTGTAGTTCTCACAAAGCTCGTTGAGATGACCGTGGAGGGACTCTGGTGTTTTATCGTCCGTGAATCGCGAGAAGAACTTGTCGGCGCCGACGTAGTCGATAACTTGCTCCATGTGGGCAGAGACGTGCTGGAAGACGTCGATGAGCTCCTCGGACGACTCTGCATACAGCTTGGTAAGACCAGCCGCACGGTGGTGGGCGTCCCGGAGGTTCTTCAGCAACATCTCGGTCACTACAAAAGAGAGATAAAACGAAGAGGTCAGTCATGATTAAGGAAAGGGTGCTTAATCACGTACCATCCAATGTCATGGCGTACTTCTCCGAAATCTCGCAGTAGAACTGGATGAGCTCCTCCATCGTGCATGCGTGCTCACAGTTCTTGGATCCCTTGATGTCCCGCTGCTGGCACTGCGAGCAACTCATGCCGAAGGCGATGGGTGTGCACTCGCTGCTGAGCAGGATGCATTGGATGCAAGCTGTATCGGCTATGATTAAAGTCAGCGTGATTAAGACGGCGTGAAGGAAGCACTTACGATTCCGGCCTCCGAAAAATCCACCTCTTCCACAATGGTAGAAGGGATTTTTGGGATGGCTTCAAAACGGGACTTGTACCCCTCGGCGGTCTTGCGCGCTCCAGAATAAGGCATGAGGTGCGAGTAAAAATGCACGGGGGTCCCGCGGATGCGCAGTCCCCAAAGGTACGCGCTCTGGTCGGTCCACGGGAGGTTGTCGTCCAGGTCGTGGAAGTCGAGGTCGACTGGGAAACAGAGAATTAATCATATGAGAGAAGAGAGGTGGGGCACGGACCTTTCGAGTCGCGGGGCACTCCTTTCTTGACCCTCTCATTGAGGTACTCGAGGATCTGGTCAGAAAGACGGTCGGTGTCGACCATGTCGTTGAGCTCGAGCTTTTGAGATTGAGTGGCATTCTTGCGGCGTGGAACGACCACGACATTGGACCTCATCCCAGCCTCGGGCTTTGTATCGGCGGTCTCCTCTGGTTAGAAGGGGGTGAGTAGGCGATTAAGAGGGGTAGGGCATTGGATTGGCCTACCTCATCGTCGGAGACGTCGTGAACAGTGGCCTCGCTTTTGGCGTGCTTGCCAGCCGCACCTTTACGCTTTTTCTTGGCGGACGTCTAGAAAAAGGGTGGGTCAGGATGGTTAACAAGTCAGAGGAAGGGAACTTACGACGGGGAGCGGCGCATTTGCGGTGGCAACCGACTCGTTCGAAGCCTTACACTTGGTGGGGCGTCGAGTCTCCCTGATTAAGGACAAGTTAGCTTAATCAAAGGGGAAAAGGGAGAACGGCTTACGATGGAAGGTCCTTGGAGGGAGGTGGCGTGATGTTACGACAAGAGCGGGTCTGCAGAGTCGCTGGCATATCCGACGACAAGTTGTGGATGTGCAGGACGACTACCTCGACGTTGGAGGTAGAACGCCCTCGGGTGCATCGGCTCAGCCTTCACCGTGGCCTCCAACAAGGTCTCGCACGGTGGAGCAGCCTGGGCAGCAGGTACGGACAACAAAGTAGACCCTGTAGCATGGCCCACTCCACTGACCCTACCCGAGGGGCCTTTAATCCGTGTAAGAGTGCGCTTTTGAGGCGAAGGCGTGGACGTGGCGAATAGACTGTAATTGGGCTTGGCGTTCAGCGGCGGCTGGGGCATCGTCCTGAATACTGTAGTGAGGGTCCATAGACCAGTCATGTGCCGCCCTGGTGAATTGCGGGTAGTCGAGCTCGGGAATTTTGAAGTCAGGTGGCAGGATTACAAGTTGGGGGGCGCTTCAGTGAGAACCTTACGAGGAATGGCGGGTTAGGACATACCTTCTCCGTGTCCTCGTCAGATGGTTCAAACGAGAAGCGGGTCCAGCTCTGAGGAATGACGTCCAAGTAGTAGAGAATATTGTTGATGGCGGCGTAGAAGGACTGAAAGTCGAGTGGCAACGGCTCCTGTGGTATTGTAAAAGCCATGTGGTGGTACTGCTGCAAGACAGCCAGTTTCGAAACCCAAGTCTTGGAGCAGGGAAGGCGGGACTCACTAGAGCGGGCAATGCGTCTAGCATAGCTCCTCGAACGGTGGTGTCGTCCTCCAGCATCTTGGAGCCAAGGAGGTACTCGCTGAAGGCGGTCGTAGCGGGGTGGTTCCAAGAAGCCCAGACGCGGTGAGGGGCGCTATCCATGGTGTCGGCACCAGAGATAGTGGGAGAAAGAGAATGAAAATTTGAAGTTGAGATGGCGACTTGGGACTATATGGGAGGCTGCGGAGCCGCGGCCAGCAAGCTGAAACGCGGGGTCGAGAAGTCTTCTAATTAAGAGGACTTCTCAAAACCGAGATTGAGTTTTGTCGTGGCACCAAAATTAGCAGTCCCTGCAAAACCCAGTGACATTATGTCCAAATATGGAAAATTGAAGCAAACCTTGAGTCAGGGAGGCGCAGGGACCGGATTAGAGTATCCTCGCGGCTTTCTAAGTCGCCAGGGTGTTCTGATTAACGGAATTAGCTGGAACTGGTGATGGGGAGAGCAAGGGTGGTGTGATTAGGGGTCAGAGACAACATTTTGGTTCCGCCAGGAAGTCTTGATGCCGATCACGTCAAACTTGTGGCGGTGCTCATTAGAAGCATACAATAGGGCCTATCAATGGCTCGTGCAAACGAGCCGGCGGTTGGGTCTTAAATGGGAGAAATGGTTTCACAGGTCAAAAAGAGCTTGGCTCTTGAATGTGTTTAATCAAGGATAATACAATGGGGTCATGGGAGAATCAGAGAAAGGTTGACCGGGGATGGTCAATAGCAAAGAATGGGGGAGATGATAAGCCGTGAAACGGACCATGGGTGAAATAGCAAGGAATTTGCCGATTTCCACCTTAATCACGTAGCGCGCTGCTCCAAAGGATTAGCATAAGTCCTATATGGCTAATCAGGGCTTTATCCTGCATGAGGACTTTAATCAAGTCCACCTGGGATGCATCAACTGGAAAGTTCATACTGGTTGACATCCATGATTAAGGGTTTAATTGCCAAGATTAAGCATCGCTGCTTAATCAAGGCATCGCGGGGCCTACAAACAACATGGGCAATATTAATCATCCTCTCTGATGATCTGGGGTACCACTGTGGGGTCTTGATTAGGCGTTCGAGTGCTTTGTTGTGCTTGATTTACAGAGGGAGCCTTGCGCGACGGGTCAGGTGATTCGGGTTTAACAGTAACCGGTTACCCCGGCTGTGGTTGAACTTCGCTTATCAACTATCCGATCATTGTTGCCATCCTGATTTGGTTACTTGAACCAGGCAAGGACGGTAACTCGCATATCTCCACAACCACTTGGCGGTTTGGGCTGATTAAGGTACTGGCTCAAAGCCAGTACCTACGTCTACCTAAAACTGAAGGTCCTGAACAGGGGACAAGAGGATAGAAGATGGGACTGTCTACACGATCGGACAAGGAGCAGTCACACCGGACACACTCAAGCATTAAGGGGTCGACACACAAGGATCCTATATATTTACCCACACGTGATTAACTACGGACACCTTACTCATATACCAGCCAGTAGACTAATCATCGTATTGTAAGCGTAATTGTACAGTATATAAGGAGGAGGTTTTGGCATGGATAGGCACTGAACTTTCTGTCACTAAGAGCATTAGCCTTTACCAGGTATTGCTTGATAAACGACGGAGATTCGGGACTTGTCACCCAGGACTGACTTCGTTAAGAAGTTTTGTTTCGTCTGCACGAGTAACTCAATATCAATTGTTGGATCGGGATTTTGGGATTGGAAACGGTTAAGAAGCTAGAGAGAGCTTATTAGGATTGAGAACATGGCACCGCACTACAGTAGCCTTGGAAGGCTTATTATTTGGGATTTGGAGAACACGGCATCTTGTTAGGATTGGGATTGTTGGCTCAAGCTTCTAAAGCTTTTAAACTCGATTTGTTGGCTTAGGCGCTCATTTGGCATTGCTCAAAGAGGTCTAATACTCTAAATCAACCTTGCACTTCGGACTAGACCTCTTAAAACAGGCCTGTTCCTCGCGACCTCTGTTGGATTATCTGTGCTCCTTGAACCTTCTTAAAGCGTTCAAAAGACCCGTACTCGGCAGCACAGTCTAAACCATTCAAGGGGAAAGTAGTTAGGATTTGGTTAGTAGTTGCGTTTTTGCCTTAATCAAGCAACTCGCATTCTGCTCGTTGGGTCTTGATTAAACTAGTACTGCTGTTGTAGACACTGAGCAAGCATTTCACCGACAGCGGTTGAGACCCCTCAGATCATCGAGGGAGGAGCTCCCACTGCCACCCTCGCCTCTGATGACGCTGCCAGCATCCAGGATAGCCTGCCCGGCTTGCAGACTGTCTCCAACCTCCTCCGACTCTAACATTACCTCGTCGGTTGACACTGAAGGCGTCGATCCCTGGGACCTCGTCGCGAAAGCTGGAGCTGCCTGAGCTATGCTGGTCAGTTCCATCAAACGCGCCACCAACTCTCGAGCGGGTGGATCTCCCCCCAGTGATGTTGAGGTAGAAGCCACCGTGCCTCCCTCCATCGTTCCCGAAGCAAGCTCAACTCCAAAGAAAGGCATTGAGACCAGAGTCGCCGATACTCCGGTCTCCGCCGTTAAGATCGCCAATGAGAGAATGCCTCCTGACTCGGTTGTTGGAACTGAGCCCGGAACGACCCCTACTCCATCCTCGACTTGTGGCCCCTCTGACTATGACAGCATCACCGCTGCTCTACTTGTGGGACGCAGTCACCCTCAGATTTTTGTATCCCTCGCCCGACAGCTTGACATCTACGACGAGGATATCAAGACATCTTTGGTGTGATATCATCCTGTCATGGATCCCGCCCGCGAGGACGATCCACTCCTACTTTACGGGGCAGTCGATAGAATGCTCCCAGGCAAAACCATGGATGAAACGCACCTGTTTGCGCTTCGCAGTCATGAGGTTTAACCTCCCACACCGTCTTTGGAATTGGAGCTTCCTAGAGGAAGGAATCAAAGCATTCTCCTCGCTTCGGGTTAATATGCAGGATCTCATTGCGTACAACCCCGGAGGAGGAGGAGTTGCCTACTCCCTTAACCTCCACATCCTTGATCGCATTGCTCAGCTCAGCCTTGCGGTCCATCAGATCCTCTCCATCCTCTATGTCTTCTTAGGAACACCTCCTACAGGTCAGTTCCTTATAGCTCCCAACTGGCAGCTCCTCCGACTCATGGAGGAAATACGAGCCGATCAGCGCTACTCCTTGCGTTCAATACTCTTCAGTTCCGTCTTGACCAATCTTCCAAACACATTAAACACCGCTTAAACTCGATTAAGCTGGTGTACGGGCAGGAGGGGCTGGACTCGGTTAGCACTATTGATTCCACACGCAGTTTCTGTGCGCTCTGCCTTTGGAAAGGAGGAGGGGCGAGTTGAGTTGGGAAGCTCCTCGCTCGACCTGACTACGCCAGACGAGCTTACAGTGTTCATGCGTGTGATGCCCTGGTTAACAATACCATGGATGGCCTGCGTACTGAGTTATACAAGGTCAAGGTTCTCGATCCCGCTCCTCCTCTCGATGTCCCAGTGCGAGTAGTGCCGGAGCTTGCTGCCCAGCACCCTGCGAAATCAAGCCCTCTCCCACTGGCGGACCTCTGGTGCCAACACGCATTTCCTCCACGAGGTACCTCCCCACATTGATTATAGTAGAGGTGTTCCCGCTTCCTTGTCGTCGGTGGGTAGAGGGTCAGTCAGTGTGCTGCCCAGTGCTGGTCGACTCCCCACTCAATGGGGGGCGACAGCTACTTCTGCCGCCGCAGCGTCAGGACTACCCTCGGTCGCTGAGGAAAGTCCGGACCTGTCTACCCCCCGATGCCGTCGTGCAGTCTGCGCGAGGTGCGAGTCAAGTGCTGCATGCCGCAGGATTGGGTGCGGCAGTCACAACCCTCGAGCAAGGTCGACCATGCCAAAGTGGTGGCTCAAGCCATCCCTCACCTCACCTCTCACTGGATGTCTTACAATTCCGTAACGTCCCTCCTTCTGAACAAGGAGGTCGTTCCTCAAGGAACCCGGCCTCGTCGCTCAAGGAGCAGATCCAGTTGGAAAACGGAGGCGGAGGTGCTAGCTCGCCAGGAGGCGGCGGAAGGAATGTACCACCTGGTGGGGGTGGAGGGCCCCATATGCCTGCTCTGGCTTGGGCGGAAATGGAGGAAACGGAGGCGGCTCTGGTGGAAACGGAGGTGGAGGCCCGCCTAACGGTGGAGGAGGACCTCCCTTCGGTGGAGGAGGTGCAGGCAGAGTAACGGAGGTGGAGGCCCGCCCAGAGGCGGAGGACCTCCCTTCGATGGCACGAATCAGTTCGGTAACCCGAATTGGAACCCCAACTAGCAGATCAACCGTAAACTCAATCTCCGGCTCGTACCTGAATGGGACGGGCATGGCAAAACCGCCATCGAGTACCTCTGCAAGGTCTCCGAGCTCATGCGACTCTCGCCTCAGATGGCTACGGACCTTGGCGCTATCACTCCGCTTAAGTTTAGTGGACGAGCTGAATCGTGGTGGAGGACGCAGTCGACTGAGGTCCGCAACTACCTCAGCAAAAGCTGGGCCAACCTGTTGCAGGCTATCCAAGTGCATTTCCTCAATGCGAACTGGTTGCAGGAGCGCCATAGGGAATGGGAGGAGATGTGATTCTGCCAGCACGGTCATGAGAATGAATGGCTGCTGGACTTTATTCAACGTCGGCTTATTTATAGCGTATTCCTCTACCCTGAGGAAGAGGACGACGTTATCGTGGTAGACTGAATCCTGCAATCTGCACTGGATGTTTGGGTGGGCTCTATCAATTCAGAGCGATATCTGGACATCTTCTCCCTCACCGCTGCTGTGCAACGATACTGCTCTACTCTCATGAGCAATTGGACTACCACCCAGAAACTTGGTAATCTCAACAACTACTACCCCTTGTCGGGCGAACCGCAATGCTCATGTTGCCGATGCTTCCAAATCCAACGACGGCTCGGAATATGATAAAGGAGCGGGCGCTGCCATGAGTAACAAGACTAAGTCTGCTTACGTTGAAACGGCGTAACATAAATGTGCAGCATCTAGGGCTAATTTTGCGATTTCCTATGACCAGTATTTTATACAACGGGAAGCAACTAGCACTTCTGTTGTTACTAGCATCCTAGCTAGTACGCGGACCACTTGTTAGGTGATATAAAGGAGAGTCAGAGCGAGCCCTAACTGCTGACTGTAGCACGAGGCTACACTAGTGTGAAGCGCTAGCTGCTAGCTGAGTGTACAAACAACCAGGGATTAAACCACTGCCTATACATTCATGAGACATGACCTAGGAGACTCTAGTAGTCCAGAGATGACTTGAGACGGAGCTAGCGAGGGTCTAGCGGACGTATATCTACGATAGAAGTGCAGCTAGGGAGCGGCGCCTTGAGCTAGGAAGCTCGGCGCGGTAACCAGCAGTACTATCTAATCTCTAGATAAGCGACTAGACAGCGCTAGGCAGAATAACCCTACTAGCGACCGGCTAGGGCTTTGACAAAGACATACCACGACATACGAGATGAGGCAGCACGCGGCTAGGGCCCGATCTGGGCAGCTAGGGCGAAGGGGAATAGCCAGTCGGCTATTGGAACGGAGCTAGGGACGATTGTACAGGCTGTACCGATGACCGGAGGTCTGATCGACATTCTGACCAACGAGCCATAGGGAGTGCAGGACAGACTAGGGTCTAAGAACATTACGCCCCAGACTTTGGACGAAGCTGGTGCTAGTGGACTCAGGCTGCTAGTGGAGGTTGATACCAAACTTCACTTGTAGTAGTCTTTATATTGGAATCAGTAAACTGTGGACTCTGGAAACATCGAGTGACTAAGTTGAGGGTTTCGTGTTGTTGGTCCTAGACCTCCACATATAAAACAAGGGTGTTCTCTTCGAGACCCAACTGCAGTTTGCGCTAGTGACTTTGCCTTCACCCCGACACGACAGAAGCTCTGTCGTAGTGTGTTGGATCGCTTGCTAGGTGAATTGTGTGTTGACTTGAGCCCACTAAGAAGAAGACGGACTAAGTGCCCCCACCTCTAGTTTGGCTATAACTTGTCAGTTACTTCGCCTTCACCCCGATATAGACGGAAGCTCTGTCGTAGTGTGTTGAGTCGCTAGCTGGATGCTTGTAGTGAACTGGTGCCGATAAAAGCGGAAAGGTTCCTATTCTTGGTTAAGGAATAGGTCAGCGGTCAAGGAGAGTCTTGCCGTTTGAGGATTGAAGTCCCTTGTTGTTAGCCTCAGTAGTCTTTGGGGCTGCCCTTAGCGAGGATTTTTATAAACCTATATACTCTGCCCTGGTGTTCTCGACCTAGCGGTCCAGCCATCTTGTATCCACCCCATATAAACACACCCCCGGACCATCCATAGGTTCCTAGCAGTGTTGTTGTTGGCGGTTGCATATTGCAAGTACGTTGTAGAGTGTGTTGTTAGAAGCCTATAAATCAAACTTGTGTTTGTTCAAACCTGCTGGTCGCATACTACGGCCCGGACCCGAACTCACAAAGAGAAGCACTTAGATCTTTGGAGGTAGATTGGTTGTGGTTGATTGTTTTGGGTGTTTGTTCGCAATACCTATCAATTAGCTATTCCTAGTCATATAAGAAGTGCACCGTTTCAATGTCTCCTCGTCTGGCAATACGCGTGGAGGGCAGAGACCTCCTGCTGGTTTTCCCGGTACTGCGGGTAAATCTAAATCGAGTCCGCCGTGTTGCGATTGGCCCGAATGGAAAACGATCAAGGGGTACGAGTTCGTCAAACAAGATGATGTCCAGAGCACCCGCACCCCCGCGAACGGAGTGTGCTACATTTGCACGAGTGCGAACCATTTCGCAAGGGATTGCCCGCACTATGGCAAGTGGCAAGCTATGAGAGAGGCCAATATGCTCCAGGTCGAGGTTTCCTATGAAGAAGAGTTGCGGGATTACACCGAATTTGTAGCCATGCTTGCTGAGCCCTTCACTACTCCTTCCGTTCCTGCTTATTCGAGTGAACAACCTAAGAGCCTTGATAAATCGTATTGGCTGCCTTACATGTCTGAGGATTACCCCTCCGTGAAGCGATCCGCTCACGCCATGACTGTGGAGTCTGATAATCGGAATACTTGAAGGCGTAATGAGTTTGAGAGACAGACACTGAGGAAAAGGGGCAAGGGGAAGGAGAGGGAGACAGAACCGCTAATCCCGAGACGCGTGGTGAGGTTCAAGGATAAACTGCTCCTGCCCGAGGCGCTGGCCGCAATTACCAGAGCTCGCAAGAATCCTTCAGTTGAGGAGACCATGGAGGATGCCGTTCCTCTGGTCGAAAACCCTAGCGAGGAGCACCTGCCAGAAGATCATCGACTCGCCAGTCAGACACGAGACGGAGTGCGAGTGGAGAGAGCGAGGAGAGCTCGATCTCACCCTGCGGGATTCGGCTCCTTAGGAGTTAAGGCTTTACACATCAAGGTGTCGGTCGGATTGCCTGAAGCTATGCCGGTAAAGGGCAGATTGGATTCTGGCGCGGACATCACCTTGATATTGGAGGATTTCTTTAAAACGCTCGCAGGACTCCCTCCTCCAGAGGGCATGCACATGAAACTCTACGCACTCACGGGAAAGGCCAAAGTCTTGGGCTTCACCCGATTCACCGTGTACAGCAAAGCCCAAGACGGGATATTTGTCAGCTTTGAAGTTGAGGTGTACAGTAGTCAACCGGGAAGCGAAACACTACGTAGAAGCGAAACACCGGCTTTTACCCGGATCCCAGGCATCCAACGGGCCCCAGTTTTTGTGATAGGATAGTTAGCCATGAGAAATGGCTCATAGCAAAAGGAATTGCGCAAAAAGGTTCTGTAGAACCTGTGGCAGATAACTTTGTGTTCGCTATTTTTTGGCCTATTTTGTTGGATATAATCTGTCGGAGACACGGTGTTTCGGGAACGCAATTCCTCCTGCACACGCGTGAACTGGGGGTTTTCAAGGTCGTAGAACACGAATATAAACACCCCCGGGGTTGGATTGCAACGAATGGCGGCCCACAGGTTATTTTGCAGTGTTTCGCTTCCACGTGATTCTGCAAAATCAGATGTTTGTAGAAAGAATGGCCGCATTCTCAATCAAAACACAACATTTGCCTATAAAACTATATATTGCCGGGTAGCCCCGACGCATCTCTATCGATCTATGAAGAGATCCCCAACAACTTTATGCAATCTCGGCCCGGGAATTGCGAATTCGCTTGAGCGTTTCGCTTCCCGGTTAACTACTGTACGTCATTCGCAATATGCGTGTACCCCTCCTTCTTGGCGAAGATTTCCAGCTATCGTATGAGATAGGAGTCACCCGATATTCCAGTGGCCATTGCGACGTCAGTGTCGGACAGTCAGAGCGGGTTCTTCCTGGATCATCCGCTCAAGTGATAGATCTCGGATTTGAGCCACGGCAAGTCATGGCCGTCAAGACTCAGCCGTTCTTGCGCCGCTCCGCTGCTAGAAGAGAGCGTACTAGAGCAGCCAAGCATGACTCTAAGAAGTTGCTGGAAGTCTTGTGGCGCTCCAGGCAAGAGAGGTCATACCATCGCCGACTGTTTCTGGCCAGTCTTGGCGGCTGCGGACACTTTAATCAGTCCAGGGACTGTGCATAATGTGCTGGTACGGGGGCCTTTCACGGAGCGAAAGGAGTGGTTAGTAAAGAAGGTGGTGATTTCCACGGACGACGAGTTGGTCCTGGCTGCTCCGACGACTTGGAAAAATACAGCCGCACTGTATTTACCCATTGCCAATGCGAGTACCCGACCATGGTACATCCGGAAGGGGGACGTAGTAGGGCAACTACTTGACCCGGATTCATACGCTGACAAGCCCAAAGACGAGGAGGAATGAAAAAGCTAGCCCAAGCTGCTAACGCGATAAAGACTATGATAGGCACGCGGCGTGAGCAGGATCTAGCTAGCGCTACAACCGGCAAGGAGAGGAGTGAAGACAATAAACTCGATGGAGATGAGGCCTGGGGACCTAAAACTACAGCGGTACCAGAGGATCCTCTCCCCAACGTCGACGTCTCTACCCTGGTCAATTGGGGTCCGGACATACCCGAAGTGCAGCGCGCTCCCTTGGAAGAGGTATTGAGACACAATGCTGCCGCTTTCGGGGTAGGAGGGCGACTGGGACATGTAGATACAAAAGTCCCGATCCCCCTCAAACCGGATACACAACCTATCTTGATACCCATGTACGGGGCCTCCCCTGCCAAGCGCGAACTCATTGACGCGCAGATGGACAAGTGGTTTGAGGCCGAGGTCATTGAACCATCTGTCAGCCCTTGGGGGTTCCCATGCGTTGTGGTTTACCGCAACGGAAAACCTCGATTGGTGATCGACTATCGGAAACTCAATGAACATACAGTGCCGGATGAATTTCCCATTCCCCGTCAGTCGGAAATCTTGCAAACCTTGAGTGGCGTGCAAGTTTTATCCTCTTTTGATGTCCTCGCCAGTTTCACCCAATTAGAAATGGCAGAGGACGCGAAGGAGAAGACCGCATTTAGATCTCACCGCGGGCTGTGGCAATTCCGTAGGATGCCCTTCGGGCTCCGGAATGGACTATTGATATTTCAGTGAGTTATGCAGGGCGTACTCGCTCCCTACCTTTGGCTGTTCACTCTAGTTTACATTGACGATATCGTTGTGTTTTCCAAGAGCTCGGAAGAACATTTGGTGCATTTAGATAATGTACTGGGAACTATCACTAAGGCTGGTATCACTTTGTCCCCTGCGAAATGCTTTGTAGGGTATTCCTCTATCCTTCTGCTGGGACAGAAGGTGTCGCGCTTGGGGGTTATCCATCCACCCACGCAGAAAAGGTCGCCGCTATCATTGAACTCGAGCGCCCCACGCACGTCTCGGACTTGCAAAAGTTTTTGGGCATGTGTGTCTATTTCTCTCAATATATACCTTTTTACGCCTACATCGTGACCCCACTCTTCGAGCTCTTGAAGAAGGGCGTCAAGTTTGTATGGGGTGCTGAACACGAGATGGTGTTCCGGCAAGCCAAGGATGCGCTTGCTGCAGCTCCGATTCTGGGACATGCCATTCGTGGTCAGCCCTATCGACTGTACAGCGATGCTTCCGACTTTGCGATCGGCACCAGTTTACAACAGGTGCAGTTGATCGCGGTGCGGGACTTGAAAGGAACCGCCGTATACAATAGGCTTCGTAAAGCTTGGGATGCTGGCCAAGACATCCCTCGGTTGTTTGTCAATTTGACCAACGACGTGGTCGAAATGCGGGAGAAAGATAGATAGGCCGCCGAGTTTGATGATACGATGGTGCACTTAGAGTGTGTCATTGCGTACTGGAGCCGCACCCTTAAACCTGCTGAGCGGAACTACAGCGCGACCAAATGGGAAGCTCTGGGAGCTAAGGAGGGGTTGGTCAAGTACCAACCCTTCATCAAGGGGAGCAGGTTGTGCTCATCACGGATCAGGCAGCATTTCAATGGGCGAGGGTCTACGAGAACGCGAACCATCGCCTTGTGGCATGGGGGGCTGTCTTTGCAGCGTATCCGGGACTGAAAATTGTTCACCGTCCTGGGCAAGTCCACACTAATGTGGATCCGCTGTCTCGGCTGCCTAGGATACTGCCGCATAGTTCACCGGTTCTGGACGATATACCTTCCATTGTCCCAGACGAGAGCAAGCAACAGCGAGCTCAGGGTGTTGAGGATGAGGATTCTAGGATGGCGGTGACGGGGTGTGTACCAAAACATGCATGAAAACACCAGTTTTTATTTCATTTTGAACCTATTAGCGGGCAGAAGTGGGGCATTAGATTATGAGCGTACACCCTCCCTGGGGTGGTAGGCTACACTATTGATGGCCGAAAGGCAGTATAACAAATCAACTATGAAGGATTGAGTAGGCTTGACAAGGCAGCCCCAAAGGCTGTTACGCCCTGACTCTGATATTCTACACTGAGCTATAGATGGTGGCGGTAAGCCATTATCTTATGCGCTGGAGGTGAAACATCAGGGAACTACTCAGAATTATTGACTTGCCGCCTCAACGGCCTCTGAATAGTCTGATGACTGTTAAAACAAGATATACGAAGTCAGGATTGGTACAACCACATTAGGGCTGGCAGAGATATAGCGCCACACCATTTTGTGTATAAGACCAACTGATTAGATTGGGATGAAGACATGTTACTGAGTTAACCATCACTGTGGTTACTCAGGCAGATCTGACCGTTAGAAAGATGCGGACCTCGCATCAAGGATTTACTGATATAATTGATGAGGATCGACACTATAGAATAGCGCTGCGCTATATTTCACTGGTCACTATACTGGTCTGCCAGTATAGCGCCGCCCTATCTTGTCAATCTGCTTGATATGTACTATGAGTTCCACTGAGCTTGTGAAGTACGGGACTGATACAGAAGTTGAATAGGAATTGACTAAGACTGACTTGACCAGTCAGCAATGACTAAAGACTGACTTGCTCAGTCATAAGATGGAAACCAAGACAACTAAGCACATCTTATGGCGTGCTAGAGAAATACATGTGGATTAGCCCCGGTAGCAGGTCATAATACCCATGGTTGAGAATGTCTTCTACGCCATTGGCCATTCACTACTCAGGCTCCCCTTTACTGTTCCTATTCATTCCGTTGAAACGGTGCACTTCTTATATGACTAGGAATAGCTAATTGATAGGTATTGCGAACAAACACCCAAAACAACTAACCACAACCAATCTACCTCCAAAGATCTAAGTGCTTCTCTTTGTGAGTTCAGGTCCGGGCCGTAGTATGCGACCAGCAGGTTTGAACAAACACAAGTTTGATTTATAGGCTTCCAACAACACACTCTACAACGTACTAGCAATATGCAACCGCCAACAATAACACTGCTAGGAACCTATGGATGGTCCGGGGGTGTGTTTATCTGGGGTGGATACAAGATGGCTGGACCGCTAGGTCGAGAACACCAGGGCAGAGTATGTAGGTTTGTGAAAATCCTCGCTAAGGGCAGCCCCAAAGACTACTGAGGCTAACAACAAGGGACTTCAATCCTCAAATGGCAAGACTCTCCTTGACCGCTGACCTATTCCTTAACCAAGAATAGGAACCTTTCCGCTTTTATCGGCACTAGTTCACTACAGCGTCCAGCTAGTGACTCAACACACTACGACAGAGCTTCCATCTATATCGGGGTGAAGGCGAAGTAACTGACAAGTCATAGCCAAACTAGAGGTGGGGGCACCTAGTCCGTCTTCTTCTTAGTGGGCTCAAGTCAACACACAATTCACCTAGCAAGCGATCCAACACACTATGACAGAGCTTCTGTCGTGTCGGGGTGAAGGCAAAGTCACTAGCGCAAACTGCAGTTGGGTCTCGAAGAGAACACCCTTGTTTTATATGTGGAGGGCTAGGACCAACAACACGAAATCCTCAACTTAGTCACTCGATGTTTCCAGAGTCCACAGTTTACTGATTCCAATATAAAGACTACTACAAGTGAAGTTTGGTATCAACCTCCACTAGCAGCCTGAGTCCACTAGCACCAGCTTCATCCAAAGTCTGGGGCGTAATGTTCTTAGACCCTAGTCTGTCCTGCACTCCCTTTTATACTACTAGGTGTGAGTTACATGTGAAAGCGAGCTGAATAATACAATAAGCAATATTAGATGATAAGAAATACGGTCACAATGAGACGACTGCCGTTTGGTTTTGGGACTGGTTTGGTATATGCCAGGTCAGCCTCGCTGACCGGCTAGTGTTCAACCGTGGGTATATCAATGGATCCTCAGCTCTCCGTCTATGCCGAGTACCCCTTCTGGACCAACCGGCGATGTAGCCGGTGATCTAGGTCATCTCTACTCCGTCAGAGCGTCGATCTATTACATCTAGGCGACAGTGTTGCGACTGATATCAAATGGTCATATCTCGTTGGTCAAAACGTCGATCCACCCTCCGGTCATTGGTACAGGCTCTACGATTGTCCCTAGCTCCGTTTCAATAGCCGACTGGCTATTCCCCTTCGCCCTAGCTGCCCAGATCGGGCACTAGCTGCGTGCTGCCTCATCTCGTATGTCGTGATATGTCTTTGTTGAAGCCCTAGCCGGTCGCTAGTAGAGTTATTCCACCTAACGCCGTCTAGCCGCTTATCTAGAGATTAGATAGTACCACCAGTTACCGTGCCGAGCTTCCTAGCTCCAGGCGTAGCTCCCTAGCTGCACTTCCATCGTAGATATCCGTCTGCTAGACCCTCGCTAGCTCCGTCCCAAGTCATCTCTGGACTACTAGAGTCTCCTAGGTCATGTCTCATGAATGTATAGGCAGTGGTTTAATCCCTGGTTGTTTGTACACTCAGCTAGCAGCTAGCGTGTCACACTAGTGCAGCCTCATGCTACAGCCAGCAGTTAGGGCTCGCTCTGACTCTCCTTTATATCACCTAACAAGTGGTCCGCATACTAGCTGGTATGCTAATAACAACAGAAGTGCTAGTTGCTTCCCGTTGTATAAATACTGGTCATAGAAAATCGCAAAATTAGCCCTAGATGCCGTGCATTTATGTTACACTGTTTCACCGTCTATCTCCTTTACTTCTCTCTGAAATGTATAAAAGCCAGCTGTGTACTCTGTATTAGCCAGTAAACTATCCCCCAGATATACGGGCAATATAGTAGACTCTAGATTTATGAAAGAAATCAGATAAGACTTGCAGACACACAGAAAAGACTAAGAGATACGGGGTGTCGAAAAGACTACCAATTGCATTGATATAAGAGCCCTGCTCAACCTGTACCAACCCGTCTCCTGTAGCAGGGCTTTAGGCCTCCAGGACTAAAGACTAGTTTGTGCTAGTAGAAGTGAAACCGCCGCCTTCAGTGTAACTGTCCGCGCCTTAGCCCAGCGTCCACCTTCTGTGTAACCGCCCTGTTTCGTTGATACCGCCGCCATTCGTGCAGCATTGGCTGATATTGAAGTAGCATCTGTCTGTTGATAGTCTGCCCTACCTTCTGCTTCTTGGCTGGCTGCCAGTAGTGCCAGGTCCTGCCGCTCACAAAGAAACTGAAGACTTGAACAGTCTAAGGTTTAACTTGAGTCTTGATATCCTGTTGGCGTGAAGTCCCTGCTATCCAGCATAACCGTGCTTAAACCACATAGTTGATATTGAAACAAAGTCTCATTCCAACCTTGCACACCCTCTTGACGGGTGATACATACCCTACTTCCCCGAACACACACACACGAGTATTAGGATTAGGATTAGTGATTTGTTTTGGTTTTGGTTGGTTTGAGCAGAGTGACTAGTTCGCTTTTCTCACTAGTCAATCCATTAGATTTCACGGCCGCACCCTAGTGCACCGTTTCAGCAGCGAAGAAGGCCGTGTTCTGTGCGATGTGGTGGGACGACGTGGTGGACAAGTTCGAGGCCTACCTGATCCAGACCCGCCGTCAAGCGAAGGAAGCTGAGGAATTGCAGGAAGCAGTAGAATCGCTCGTGACTCCTGCTGATGACAACCTCCCCTTCCCCAAGGGTGATCATTGGACGTATCCTGCGGGTGAAGGACCGAAGAAAGGAACCTTGGAAGAAGAGTGGGAAAAGTGTTCCCATCTGTTGGTTGCAGCTAAGCCAGAGATGATTCGGGAGTTCTCGGAAGGGTACTGCACAGATAACTATTTCTGCAAGCATTTCGTCGACGTGATGCCCAATCCTGAGACCCCTCTTACTCCTTCCCGATTCCAGAAGGGGGAGAACGGCCTACTCTACTTCATAGACGCCGACTGGAATGCGAGGCTGTGCGTCCCGCGAAGCAAGATGCCCTACGCATTGAGTCTAGTGCATGACTCCGCACATGAAGGCGCCCATGCAGGACCTGCACGTTTCGAAGCCCGTCTCTGTGAACTGTTCTATTGGCTGCAAATGTCCCGCAACACGGATCTTTTCTGCAAAGGCTGCGATGTTTGTCAGAAAATCAAGGAAGATAGAACAGCTCCCATGGGGGGCCTACAACCATCTCATATCCCAGCCCGTCCCTTCGCCACCATATCCCTCGACCTAATCACCGGTCTGCCGCCATCAGGACCAGAGAAGTTTACGGCCATCCTGGTTGTCGTTGATAAGCTCACTAAATATGCATTGATTATTCCCACTCACAATGGGCTATCGCAAGAAGTATTCGCTCATTTTCTTCGTCGAGAGAGTGGTCAACGTTTATGGGTTGCCCGAGAGAATCATTGCGGATCGAGATAAGTGCTGGGCAACGGTTTTCTGGCAGCTGATACAGTAAGCCTTTTGCAAAATACCATGATACGCAGCGACACGGGCTTTTGTAAATAGCCATGGTAGCCATATATGGTAAATGTTGCCTAAAAAAATGCGCAAAACAAGGATTGAACCGGCGACCTCCAGATACTAATAGTAGCCGGCACCATTACCATTACACCAAGGAGGTTATAGATGTCTAGGTTGCTTACCCAGTTAGGTCAAGCCTAGGCTTGACCTAACTGGGACTGCTAATACCCAGACCTAGGGCAGGCAAGCTGCCCTAGGTCTTTGAAAATTGTTTTGCACAGTTTATTCAGTGTTTTGATGGGATAAAAAACCCTAACCAACCCTAACCAAGCTAACCAACCCAAACCCCTAACCAAAGAACTCCAATATACCTGGGAAACAAGGCACCTAACCCCTAACTCTAACCTTCTAACCCTAACCCTAACCACCCTAACTCGAGTGGTTACTGCTTGGCTATAATTATAGCCATCATGCAAAGGCTTTTGGTTCAAATCCCACTGGTGACTTTCCTTTTACCTTTCCTTTTTTGGATCTCCGGTGGCTGTACGCTCACTACAGTAAACTTTTGCAAAACCCCGTGTCGCTGGGTAGCCGGTCTTTTGCAAAAGACTTACTTGGTCTAGTGCTTCTGGAAATCAGTCGTAGAATATTATGGCGCCGATATGGTGCTCTCCTCTTCTCATCATCTGCAAACAGATGGGCAAACCGAAGTGCTTAACGCTACGATAGAACAAATGCTGCGAGCTTTTGTGGCCAGAAACAGGACCTCCTGGGCCCGATGGCTCAGTGAGGCTGCTCATGCGTACAATAGTTCTGTCCATTCCTCCACTCACTACACTCCCGACTTCCTCTTGATGGGATACCAACCTCGGACTGTCACGAGCGGGCTGGTTCCGGGAATTGACCCCCGTGAATAGGCCGTTCATGGCCAGCCAAAAAGCTGAGGACTGTGTAGCCGTGATAGAGTCCCATCGAAAGTGTGCAAGGGATTTGCTTGTCCTCGTGCAGGAAAGACAAGCGAAGGCTTATAACAAAGGGCGACGAGCAGTGCAAGAACTCAAGCCTGGAGATCTTGCCCTCGTTAATCCTCACACGCTCAAGCTAGTCGAACCGGTAGGAAGCTGGTACAGCGCACTATCGGTCCCTTCGAGGTCATGGAGCGTACCAATCCTCTGGTTTACCGTTTCAGATTACCCGACAACTGCCCTATGCATCCGGTATTCAATCTCTCTCACCTTCGCAAGTACACTCAGTCCGATCTCATGTTTGGCGACCGGGTTGTGCTACCGCCCACGTGCGACCTCCTCAACGCCCCCGATGAATATGAAGTAGAAGCAATCCTCGGCCACCGAGTAACCGAGTGCAAGGACAGCAATCGCCGCATGTACTTAGTTCAATGGCGAAGCTTCAATCTGTCTGAAGATTCCTGGATATCCGAATATGACGCCCGAGCTGTGCTGCGAGTATCTGTCTCTCAAACAGCTTTGAGAGCCCCTGACCTTGGAGACTAGACCTCGGGCCGTGCTTCATCAGAGGCTGTGCCGCTGTTTGTTACTTGTAACACTCTACTATCAAATACTCCTTCTTTACTCCGCCAACTCGAAGTTTTCTTGAGTCTCTTGAGACTCCATAACTTCATCTGTTTGTCACCCTACCCTTATATATTTTACGATGTCCCGGCGATTCAATCTCCGTCTCCGACATGCACCATGGATCCTCGAAATCTTCCTTCACGCTGAGTGGCAACTCGAGAAACAGCGACGTCGAGTCCCTACAAGACGGACTCCGTCCCCGTTCCCCCACGTCGCGGCAGCCCCGCTTACGCAACCGTAACATCGAGTTTGGGACAAGAGGACTCCATTGTGGACTCGCACGTATATTCCGGAATCCGACTGCGGAGTTATCATGGATATCAAGGAGACCCCGTCATGGACACTTCCATAGATCTCCGCCTTCCGGAGTTCTCTTCTTACCACTCTCGCGTCATCCTATTCCGAGGGCACCAATACCTTGTCTGGAGCCCCAATTCGCTCCAGGACCCGTACTATCCGGGGCGCTTCATCTTAGCAGGATGACCTGGATGCACGGCAGATGAGCACCAGCAATGCTATGATGGTCACAATGGCCACTCGGACTATATCAAGGTCCCGCAGGTGTTCCATGCGGAGCGACCTTGGTTGGGATTCATTTTCCGGGAAAAGCAAAGCCCCCGCCGGTCACATCGAGTATGAACCAGCGTATTCCGTGTGGGAATCCGAGGATCAGACGCGTGGTCGCATCCGCGCGTCTACAGCAGCTAGCGCTCAGGAATCACGAGATGGATCGGTTCATAACCTACGATACCGACTTCGACAAGAACATTCCTCCAACGTATTCCCAGAACATCCCAATTACCCGGATGACGGGTGCGTCCGGGAACCTACTCACGATCTCCTCCTTGAGAACACTGTAGACGAAGTCATGGACGTACA